>OLMO02000262.1:6284614-6300764 GCA_900291935.2 Cassiopea xamachana | reverse complement strand
CCCCCCCCCCCCCCCCCCCAACTCTGATGTTGTTTGGTGAAGATAAAGCATTACTGCAGTGAATTTTGCTCAATTTACAAAACAATTCGTCAAAGTTACTCAGTAGCTGAAAATTAGCTTCATTGCTGAAGGGTGACCCTCTATAAGTATATGAAAACTCAAAATTGTGCTGGGGTATGGTGAGGTAACGGGGAAGCACTCAAACTTGGCAAATCATTCTAAGTATGTTAGCAACACATGGAGCACTATGCCTGTCTTTTCTTCTGTAAGCTGTCGTAACCCCTATAGCTATTTATGAAGGTTTAATCAGTTCTTTACAAGACTTTCTATCGGGTGCCGCTTGCTGCCTAGTGTCGCTGCTGATATTTTTAATGTTTGATATTTCTCTTCATGACATCTTTGAATCTCAATTTCGCTTCACAATTTATACCAATCTAAAATTTATTAAATATTTTTATCATTACTATTGCCATCTAAACTGAGGCCATGGATCTCTGAGATTTTGTAGTCATGTGCCGATTGAGTAAGAAGTAGAAATTTTTATTTTGCAAGATAGAATTGAAACCTTTCTAAGTCTTTATTTTCTTGCTGCTAGAATTATACAGCTACTAAGCGTGAGTTCAGCTAAAACATATAGTTGTTTGAGTAGTGAAAAGCTCCTTTCTATCGACATGGATCTCAAATATAAAGTGCTGCATTAAAAAGTGAATCCAGATAGTGAGATCTATCGCAGAGATGTAGGGATTGTAGAGCCTCACTTTAGATACCGTTGTTCCATAATGGGCTCTTGCGGCACAATCTTAAGACAAAAAATTGAAAAATTGTACAGCAGGGCTGTAAGGATCATAACATTGAATCCTTTCAAAGCAGAAACTAATCTTCTACTGAAGCATTTGAGATTATCTAGTATTGAAGAAATAATACAGCAAGAAACTGTAGGCATGGTATACAAAGCCGTTAGTAACCAAGCACCGGAATACTTCTCAGTTCTGTTTAATAGAGATTCTGCTATGACAGGTAGAAAATATGTAATAATAATATAAATCGAAGACCCCCATGTCTAAAAAAAAATCCTTGGTCAAAATTTTTTTCTACACAAAGGTCCTTGTTTTGGAACAACTAGCCGACAGCAATAACATCAGAAGAATCCAATGATTCATTTAAAAAACAACAGGAACGTTATCAGCCGATTTAGATCTCATTTAACATTTATCTGTATTTACATTTTCAATCTATTTTTTGTTCATATTTCGTTACTTTTACTGTAAAGCGTTTAGTCTTTTTCTTTTTTAAAATGGCCCTTTGTAAATCAAGCTCATGCCTGATGGGGATTCCATGTATAGATAAGGATATGCTATGATATGATATGATATGACACGATATAATATGATAGGATATGATATAATGAGGAAATCAAATCATAGGACTGCTGTATTCCATTGAATAAATGCTGTAGCGAAAATTAACAATTTAAACATTTTGGTGCAGCATTTATTGCTGCATAAAATATGACATTAAGCAGAATGCTCTCCCTTTCCAAAAACGTTACAACAGATCGGGTGAAAAATACCTTCAAATACACGAAAGGCGTTTTCAAGTCTTTAAAAATGCAAGAAATTACTGTCTC
Source organism: Cassiopea xamachana (assembly GCA_900291935.2). Taxonomy (NCBI): domain Eukaryota; kingdom Metazoa; phylum Cnidaria; class Scyphozoa; order Rhizostomeae; family Cassiopeidae; genus Cassiopea; species Cassiopea xamachana. Next base: position 6,299,137 of record OLMO02000262.1, on the reverse strand, counting down.
TGCAACAGTTCTTGTCTAAGACTTAAAAAATTTCATTTGTTGACGTCAGACTCGAAAATAGGAAAAGTATTATCAATTGACTGGTCTTCATCCAATATAGAAGCATGTCTTCTATCTATAGTAATGGAAGAAATTGTTGATAGAACAAATTAAAAATTGCATGTAGACCATTTTATACTTTCGTTTGGTTCGTAGGTTTTACACAAAACTCCATTTGTAAAGACATAATGGTAAATAGGGAAGGCGCTTTGTTCACATACTTGGCTCGAATTGTGCGTTTACCAGAGGGTGGCACTTATTAGAGGAAATACAGTATATCACACCAGTAGTGAAAGGGTCTTGCCTGTAGATTCAGCGTGCATTGACATTAAGTGAAGCCAATTTCTTTTTAGCCAATATAAATGCTGTTACCAAAGGGGAAAAGCAGACACCAATGCATTACGCTGCAAAGAACAATGCAGTTCGATCTCTCAAATCGCTGCTAAGCCTTGGAGCACATATCAATGCAAGAGATTACAAGATGAGAACACCGTTGTTCGTTGCGTCTGAAGCAGGTAGGTCATTTTAAGTTTGGGTAATTTAATTTGGCTATGCTGAAATATGTAATTTGTTACCTATATCAGTATTTCTTTGATTATCATTCCATTACATATAGATAAGCAGTACTCCTTTAGCCTAATTACCAATAGTTCTTCCAGAGTTTTTGCAACTCAGGGTAATTTTAATGTTTAATGCAATGTAGGACTTCAAAAAAAGTTATCTAAATGAAGCTATACTTATCATAAAGTTTGACATTTGACAATAGTATAGGTATATCTTCCATCTTTCTGAATTAAATAGTATCAATTTCTTTGTTCAATCCTCACTTATAGCTCGACCAGAAGCGGCACAATTTTTGCTAGAACGTGGAGCACCTGTTGGAGTATACGATGACAGTGGAACACCTTGTCTCTCTCTTATGATCGAGAAGATGCCACATGTCGCAATTGAAGCCATTGAACAGTTCCATAACATCGACAGAGCATTTAGAAAGCATTACTTTTACTTGAATTACCTAGAGAATGATTCAAAGTTCTTGGAAGATCCAGAACCGTCCAGTAAGCGTGAAAAGCGAGAGAAGAAGGAAAGAGAAAAGGAAAATAAGAGAATAATGAAAGAAAAAGGCATGAAAGTACCCAAACCACTGAAGACATTTGCAAAAATACCCATTGAGGTAAATTTCGTTGATTTTGGGAATATTTATTACAATTTTCCAGGTCTGGAAAGAATTGAAACAATAGGCCATTAGTATATTTCTCTTCCGGAACTGCTCTCACAAGAGCTTTGGGGATTCATTAAATAAGACTGTAAAGCATGTGATATACCAACTTTATCGTGATTGTTCAATGAGTCAACCAATCTTTGTCATGATTGGTCACTTTTATAACTGAAGTAGTATCATGATACATGAATATGAATATGCATTGTTTTGCCCACTAATATCATTATTTTGGAGGGTAGAAAAAAAGAATTGACCAATCATGATAATGATGACGTAAATTTATGTTAAATGCTCTAAAGTTTTATTTCCTGGGTTTGTCGAGCTGCATTTGCATTTCATTACTGTTTGGATTCCCTTGTATTGCATTAATTTCAGTCATTTATCTTTATTACCAGAGCAGCTATTTTATACGCAGTCATAATTGACATTTGAATTACAGCTGGTAAAGCCACCATTTTCATGCAAATTGGAGATTACTGCATAACTTTGACATTAAGAAAATATACCCTTATCTGTATAGACTTGAAGAGCAGATACATATATCACCATATAGTCTACCCAAGGAGCTTATTAGACCAACAATTGAAATTATCAGTGGTAAAACTATTCTTTCAATGATCCATTTTACTATGTTTAGGTAATTCTGCAATACAATCAGCTTGACCTCATTATGCATCCTGTGTTTCAAAAGCTGCTTCATGTCAAATGGAACTTATTCGGTAAATGGGGGACAATTGGTCTTGTTGCTGTAAACCTCTTTTATACGTTAATATGGACTGTGCTTGGAATATTGCTCCCACGACACGGAGAAAGTTACTACACGCCATTGTCATCAAACTGGTGGAGATTACTATTGGAGATAATTGCATTGCTACTTACGGGATACTTCATTTATACTGTAAGTTTCAAGCATTCGTATTGCATATGCAATGCCATGTTTCATACGCAGTAGTTCATATGCTTTATTTCTACCATATTCTTGTAGATAGGAAGATCTAGAAGAGCTAAATGCAATATGGAAATAGAGATAGAATAGAGTAGCGTGGAAGCTTTCAATCAGTCATATTGAATTCCTAGCATAGTTAAAAATTTAGCTCTGCTTGAAGGTGTTGTTTCTATTTGTACACAGCATGCTCATGCAGATTTTAGTATTGCTTTGCATTTCAGAACTATCATGTAAATTTGCTTCGCCTTGACAAAAGTCCCTGAGCTGGTAGAATTTGCCCTGCTGCGACTCCCAAGCTTGCTATCGAGGACCTTAAGCCTTTATCTTTGTTTTCCTTATTTTCTTAACCTAAAACACCTTGCTCCTATGCTGAATACTGCTAACCTTCCAACTTTGACTCGTTTCGCAAGTTGCCATTATTCCGGGGCCCTTAATTTCTCTGTGTAGCTTCAAAGAAAATGATCCAAGTTTTTTGATCACCCTCTCATCTTTAATTGATATTGCTGCAGATGCTCCGTTTGGTGGGTTTCCGAAAGGCTTTTGAGCATATGACATTTACCAACAGGTTACTTAACTCCTCAGAGCTAGAAGTAAACGAAGATTGCAACATCAGCTCCTACTAACAAACCAAAAAATTATCTATGGCTTCAACAGAATGGTGGAGAGTAGGAGCTTCAACAGAATGGTTGAGAGTAGGAACCCCTAAACTTCCTACTATGCCATGTCCCTAGTTCCTTTATTCTTCTTGAGTCATGCACTCATTGCGCGTATTTCTTGCTGAACTCATTACATTTTCTATACCTTTATGCTTACATCTGATTGCAAATAATACTTGCTGTTACAAATTGCTTCCAAATTATCTAACTTCAAAGCATTAAGAAATTTAGCAGATCTTCTATTTTCATCAACCTATCAATTTTCCAACATAAGTAATCGATAAAAATTCATTAAAAAACGGTTTGTTTGCTTGCCTATCATAGGAGATCAGACAATTCAATCTGGAGGAAAGAACCTACAATAAGTGGAGACAGTGGCGCACAAGAGAGATTGAAAAAGACATAGATTACTGTCATCCCAGATGGCCAGAAGAAAGAAAGTATCTTGACTCAGAGCTGCAGCAAGTTCGCACATATCAAAGAACATACTTCAGGCAGCCTTGGAATATTTTCGAATGGCTTACTTATTTTGTTGTCATCGCCTTGGTAATAACAAGAATCATAGCAGTCGCATCTCCTAAATCAATTAGTGAAAATGTCCATCCTCAAACATATGCTATAGGCCTTATCTTCATCTGGTTGAGACTTATGAGATCATGTCGAGGATTCAGGAGTCTGGGACCCTTCATTGCCATTCTAGGCTCTGTTATAGCAGACACATTAAAATTTGCCTTTCTTTTCTTTGAGTTCTTTATCCCGTACACAGTTGGATTTTGGATCATCTTCGGTGGTTCAACGAACGGAAAAACGATGGGTGAAAATAGCAAAGATTGGCAGAACTTCAATGACTTGGTATTCTCTGTTTGGCAGGTAAGAATTTTATGACATGATTATTATTGTCCTCTCTGGTTTACAAATTCACTATTCAGCTGGAACCTACATTGCTCTGATATCCTATTGTTATCCATGTTGTTGTAAGCGAAGTGCAGTAGAAGTAGAACTGATTTATGCTTTTAATGAGAGGAAGATTGGGTGCAATCCCCCTTTTCGTATTGTAACAGAAACTCCATCCCAACATTCTTTATTTATTTGGAACAAGAATATGTTTAATGACAACATTGGATCAATTATTGGTAGCTTTTGAGATAGCTTGCTTCTTCATCCCAACTCCTTCTACTGTTAAAATCTCTTTTTAAGGTACTGCATTATTTTGTTCTCCACACCTTAAAGCATCATTTACCAACGTCATATTTGCTTGTGCTTTGCATTTTCATAAGCATCTTTAGCAACTTCAGCTGTCTGTGATGCAGCTACTAGTCATCTTCAGTATTACTTCTTCACCCGTTCCTGACTTTAGTATCCAGTACAAAATTGAACGCTGAGCGAAAAACCTGATAAGACTATCCCTATAGGAGAAGTGAATACCCTTAAATTCCCGAGCGTAAGCCCCCCGGATATAAGCCCAGGGCTTACATTTAGGATTCTGTATACATAGTTTGGATAAAAAATGAACATGGAGAATGCATATATAGAGCCTCTATATCTACTGTTGTCGTTTTCTTAAGCTTTACTTATTACATGTTGTAATTAGTGTCTCGTAGTTGACACCAAATGGTAATTTTTTTGGCATACAACAGTTATCTGTTAACCCTAAGGAGCCTCCGATTATAAGCCAACAGAATTATACTCTCTACTGAATACAAGCCCACCATTAAATACGCACGTCTATAGGCTCAGGGTTTATATTCGAGATTTTACAGTATGGTTGTGATGAGAAGTTGGTCCTACTCTAAGTGTGAAAAGTAGATCCTACAAAGTCTCCTTGATGTAGCTATGACTCAGGACAATTAAGCCATCAAACAGTTCCACTTGGCTAGATTGTAAATGAAATGAAAGGAAAAGAAAGTAAAACAAATGTCCCAATTAGATGCAAAGAGCTACTTATGAAGGCCAAAGGTTGTTGCTGCAACTGAATGCAGCTGCATGTCATAATTTTAGGGCGTGGCTGTTGCCGCCCCTGATTGCAAGTACTTGCTAAAATTATAGCTCGAATTTTTAAAAAGCAGCATAGAGGTTCATTGTGCTATGTTTTCCTGTGATCCCACATTTGTGTGGATGTTTCACGATAGGGTTTCGAACAATAAGGTCAACAAAATTCGTAAAAGAGCTTTAAGCATCATACACAAGGATAATACTTTTAGTTTCGAAAAAGAACTTAGAAAAATTAACTCAGTATCTGTTCACCAGAGAAATTTGCAGCTGCTCCTGCTATAAATCCATAGAACAATAAATAACTTGAACCCAACTTCCAAACTTCCAAGACAAGTATTTGAGGAGAAAGATGTACCATATAACTTTCGTTAAAACAATAGCCTTACCCTACCTAAAGCTAAGAAAATTCTGTATAGCATAGAAACCATCAGGTATATTGGAAAAAGCGTATTGCTGGCATTGCCAATCAAAATCAAAGATACCCAATCACTAGAGACCTTCAAGCAAAAAATTAAATTAATTAAATATTTCTATTTCAGCTGCAGATTGGGCAAAACCTTTTTCCAAGCCTAGGTTTCTTGTAGCATTAATTAGTTTCAGTTTTAATTAGTCCTATTCGTTTTGTATAGTTGATTTTAATTAGCACACTGCTAGAAAACATAGGTAACTTTAATTAGAGTGTTTGTATTAAATTATTATATTAATGTTATCATAGTGTTGCAGTGGAAGTTGGAAAAACTGTTATTGGCTGATATTTGATGCAAGTCTGCAACCTTGCAAGTCTAGTGAAATTAAAATAATGTAGAAAAATGTATCTTACCTTTTTCCATTCATGTTCATGAATTGCTGCAAAAAGAAATACCAATGTAGTAATGATTTTCTAAGCCGCCTCATACATATTCAAATGATATACCCAGCTTTAAGTTTATATGATACATTTTAACTCTTCTTTCTGCACAACATTTGCAAGATTACTTCTTCATTGGCATGTTTAGTGAAAGATATGGATAGATAGCAACCACATTGACCAGGTCATACAATGAATTGTCATGTGCACGAGACTTATAGACCTAAACGTATTTAGATGTGGTTTCCACGATATCTGATTCAAATGAATCCAATATGTCTTCGTAGCGCATTGCCCTTCCATCTAAACGATGACGATGATGAATACAATATAAAATCAATATCTACATGAATACAGCACAGAATGAATATGGTATCTTGTGGACGCATAAACCCGATATGATTTCATACTTGATCGACAATGAGGTACTTCTTGTTGTTGACAGCTACCTATAAATATAGCCTTATTGTCGATCATGTATAAAATGATATTGGATTCATGCTTCTACAAGGTTTCGTATTCATTTTGTATCGTATTCATTTTGTATCGTATTCATGTTGTATTGACAACTATTGTTAAAAAATGCCTTATTACCTATTAGGTATGAAATCGTATCGGATTCTTGCGTCTACTTCTTCTTATAACGTCATGCCAATTAATACTGTAGACGGATCGTGGCGGTTCTCTTTCTCTCCATCTTTTCCTATCTCTTGCAACATTGGCTAACTGTTTTCCATCTTTAACTCTAAATCTCTCCATTATCCAATCTAACATCTTCAATCTCTGTCTTCCTCTTGCCCTTTTCCCTGTCATTTCAACTTCCAAGATATTTTTCTCTATCCCTCCTTCTCTTCTCAACTCATGCCTAACCAATCTCTTCTTTCTCCCTCTGATAGTGATTAAAAGTTGTCTTTCTGACCCGACCCTACCTTTTCCAACACTACTTCATTACTCAGTTTTTTCTGTCCATGATATCCTCATCATCTTTCTCCAGAACCACATTTCTGTCGCCTTAAGCTTTTGATCCATATTTTTATTTATTGTCCACGACTCGCATCCATACAATAGCACTGACCAGATATAGCACTTCAGCACACTCTTTCTAACTCCCAATCCTGAGCTCCTTGCGCATAATGCATTTTCATATCAATAAATGCTTGCTTAGCTTTCCAGTTCTACATCTAATATCTATATCTGAATTTCCATCCGATGTTATCCAACTGCCTAAGTACTTCTGTCAATTCCAGAAGCTTGTAATGTTTCACACAATCAAATACAATAACATAATCTATGAAACAAATATACAAACCCTTTTGCTTTTCAATACATTTTTCCATGATTGCTCGCAAGCAAAGAGTGGCATTTCTCGTTCTCTTTTCAGGAGCATCTTTAGAGAAATGTTATCATCCGATAACATTTCTCTAAAAATACTCTTATTCCTATTTAGCACTGCACGTAAGATTATCTTTGTTACATGGCTCAAAAGGCTAATTGTCCGGTGTTCTTTACAATCTATTGTTCCTGGCTTCTTTGGCAGAGCAATGAATATTGTTTCATCTGGAGCATTTTCAGATTCGTACACAAAATTAGCTATATCGGTGATCTTTTCAAGCCCAAGAATTCCTAAATCCTCTATCATTTCAAATGCTATCTCATCATGCCCCACTGCTTTGTTTTCCTTCATCTGTTTCATTGCATTTTTTACTTCATCTCTTGTTATTGGATTCCCAGTCATCTGTTTTTTAATAACTGGTCTATCTATTCTGTCAGTATCTAAATATAGACTATTAATGTACTCTGTCCACCTCCTCTTAATTTGGACCTGTTCCATCAACACATTCCCATCGTCATCTTTTATGCAACTAGATATATGCCATTTTCTTTTATTAACTACAGCTTTCACTTATTCATGCATTATTTGAACGTTTCTATTTTCTAATACTTCGATCTCTTCACATTGTCGATTAGATACTCTTCCTTTGCTGCCCTACACATATTTTGAATCCTCATATTTATCCTTCTGTACTCATCCGTGTCTTTCTTCACTCTGCGTCTAAATTCCATGTTATCCAAAATCTCTGTTGCCATCCACTTCTTCTTAGCTGTCACTCCACAATTAGGGACACACCCTTGAGCACTATTCACCAAGACTTATTGTAAAGCTTTCCACTTTTCAGTATCATCTCCACACTATTTGTATCGCTCTTCTACTTTCTGACAGAACTTGGTCCTCACATTTGTATCTTCTAATAGCACAATCCATTTCATCTTACGCTTCATTTACTTCGCTTTAACTTTTTTAGATTTATACGCAATTTACCCATCAACAGAAAATAATCACTGTTACAGTCTGCACCTTGATATGTCCTTACTCCTTCAATAGCATTTCGAAAGTGTTCGTTAATCATATTTGATTTCTACAAGAATCTCCAGGGCTCTTCCAAGTATACAAGTTCTTCATGTGCTGTTCAAACCACGTGTTCATAATTACCAATCTGTTCGTTGTGCACCATTCTACTAACCTACTACCCCTTTCATTTCTCTGACCTAGGCCACAGGGGCCAACTGCTCTACCATCCCTCTCTCCGCCTACTTTTTCATTTAAACCACCCATAACTATTCTAATGTCTTGTGATCTTCACTGTTTTTTTGCTCTATATAGTTGATCATAAATTTTTCTACTTCATCATCAGTGTTATCAGCTGTAGGTGCATAGCATTGGATAAAACAAATGTCAAATGACCTTCCTTTCAGCCTCACCACCATAACTCTTTCTGAAAAACACCAGAATCCACTTACACATTTTGCGGTTTCCTCATCTAAAAATATTCCACCGCCATGCTTGTGATCTTTTCCTCCTGAATATATAAATGTAGTTCCTTCAGATGCAAATTTTCCAGATTGTGTCCAGCTTACTTCACAAACACCCAATATATTAATCTTCATTCTTTCATTTCCATCATTATGTTATCCATCTTTCCTCTTTGGTATATAGTTCTAGCATTCCATGTCGCAATCCTCTTATTTAAGTTATTAGTTCTGCATACAGTCGCAGAATTACAGTCGGGTATCACCTGTAGCATATGATGGCCCCTACCGAACGAGACCCCATCTTTAGGATCTTTCACGTTGTTGTCTTTTACTGCTCACAAGCATACCATAATTATACTAGGCAGAATACGAAAGTGGTTTGCCTTTACCTTCTGTCGGGTGAGTTTACAGATATCACCATCTCTCGTATCAGATAGTCTTTGCCTGCAAACAGCCATTGCTCTCTGAGATCGTAGCTCATCTGCCTTCACCACCCGCTTCCTGCTGGATCCGCCATTGGCCAACAGCTGGGTCAGCTAGGCCTGAGGCTCGCATAAGGGAAGGGTCGACCACACCCTTGGACCTACATCATAGGTCCTGCTACCCTGTCTTGCGTCTACACAATGCCGAATTCATTTTGTATCACATTCATGTAAGTATTGATTTTAGATCGGATTCATCATCATCGTGTAGACGGAAGGGCAATGCGCCGTAAAAGCATATCAGATCCATTTGAATCCAATATCGCTTAAACAGCTTCTTAAGCCATGTTCTCTTTATTGCACATAATGCCCTCTTGCATGGTACTCAGCAAAAGCACACTGATGAGTATGGAGATTGAATATATGAAGACATTCTTGAGCTCCATTATCGAAGGAATGAAAAAGTGTAACAGGTTTCAGCAGTAGCAAATGAGCTTGTTTTATATTTGTAGATCACAATCTCAGTTCGGAAGCTTATGTTACAAAGCGCTATTGCTTTTCCTTTGTAGATGACACTTATTGGGGATTTCAATTGGGATGGTCTCGTCGCAGTGCACCGATTGATGGCACAAGCTCTTGTTGGTACTTACTTTGCTCTCACAGGAGTTGTTTGCATGAATCTCTACATCGCCTTGCTGTCAGATACATTCTCAAGGGTATACGCAAGAGCACTAGCCAACGCTGTCATGCAACAGGCGCATATTATTTTGTTGATTGAGCAGTCACTGTCAAAGAAGAATAAGATCTCTTTTGGACACTACATGAAAAATTCATGTGGCCCTTTGGTAGGTTGTAATTCACATATTAAATAAAAAATTCTCAAGGATGTTCTACCCCTTCAATTAGTCTTCAAAAACATATGGCATTTATGTCTCTACGGATAAATAGTAGCGATTATGCGACTTTCACAAATTTTTCATGCTTATCGGACACTATGTTCTATGTATAGTAATATAATTGTGTGTGTATATATATATATATATATATATATATATATATATATATATATATATATATATATATATATATATATATTACATTTTAAAATACTATTGGAATGACTAACCGTGCATCAAGCCTATGCCAGTAGGTCTATGGTTAATAGATTTGTACAAAGTTTTCGAATTTTATTGAAAATGTGCAAGTGGTATTGAATTCATTACCACTACTCATTTATGGTCTCCCTATTCAAAGTAAACTATTCAAGGAAGCCATGAACTTGATTGTTGTAGGAGGTGTATTTACGTGACGAAGGGACTTCATCTGCTGACCATGAGAGCCAGATGCTTGAGAAAGCTGTGCACCAAGTAAACGTCAGAATTGATGAGCTAGAAGACAAACTGAAGGTTGATTTCAGCCGTCATCGAACAGAAGAAGGCGGAAGAATTAGAGGCACTGGTAGCAGGAGTGGATCATTTATTGGAGGAGATGGTGGTGGTGATGGTGGCCCTGGAGGTGATGGTCCAGGGAGTGGAGTTATTAACTTTAGTCAGTTTAACAACTTCATGAACACACAAAACAAACAATTAGGAATTGTTCAACAAGAAGTCAATGAAATAAAGCAAGTGATCCTCCAAATGCTAAATGTACCACATGCTTCTCACAGCATTCCATCACAGCTGCCTCATCGTCCAGATACTGATACTCTGAAGCAGCCACATGTAGTAGGTGCAACTCCAAGTTTTTCAAGCATGGAAAGCAGCCAAACGTCTCCACCTGAAATAAGCGATCAACATCAGCAACAGCAACAAGAACAGCCTTCCATTTCACAAGGAGAAGGCTTCGTTGAAACAAAGCAGCCGTCAAGCTGGGCAAAATCAATATTCGGACTGAAGAAGTAGAGTTTCATACAACTACCTTCAGTCTGACTCTATATGAAGCCAATTTAATGGATATGATACCAAAGCATGATTACCTATGTTAAATAAATATGATTGCAATACATAAAGCACGTTGTTATGACTCTTTTAACTGAAGCACGTATTAAGAAGTCATGGTAAAGAAGAGAAGTCAAGCAATAAAATACGAGCTAGAAAGGTGCATAATTAGAGCTACTTGAATTGACTTTTGTTAAAGGAGAAAAAATTGTATAGCAGTGGTTCCCAAACTCTCAAAAATATTTTACATGGCGGTCCTCCCTACTACATACTTTTTCTGCTTGCAGTCCTCTGGATGATGAATGTCTTAGAATTGAATGTTGCTGGTATAAAGTCTTTTAAAGCTATAGTCCTAGATTTTTTAGAAAATTCAATGAAGTACTTCCACTTGTTGCAGAGCTATCATTCTTACTTTCTAGAACCGCAATTCAGTAGATTTGTCCTTATGAATGGTAGCAAGTGTCAGAAAGTATGCGCCTTTATTACAGGCTTTAGTCTGAAGAGGATATGAGGGTTCTTGGGGCTTAGCCCTAGAAAAATTTTCAAAGCTACGCCCTTTACTTCAGCTCAGAATGCGTTTCCCGATGCTCGCTATGAGCGTCACTTAATTTGATAGCTCGAGGTAGCATTTTGCAAAACATAACGCGTAAAAGAAAGCATCTTCATCAAACTGGCTTGAATAAAATTTGACTCCAAACTGATTTTCTTTCATACTCTTTTTAATCTACAGACAGGTATGCCATCGGCAATTTAAGGTTATCTCCTAGTAGATGCAATTCACAATTACTCAGCAGCAACAATTATACTTCTACAGAGAACTACTAATGGAGTTTGAAATCATGAGTTTACCGAGCTGTCGAATTTTTTAGCTTTACGCAAAAGGTGCTTAACAATCTATGAATGTGGCTGTACAACTTGAAAGCTTCAGCATCTTCTCGAGGTCATCTAAAAACCCTTCGAGGTCCCCCAGGGGACCATAGACCCTAGTTGGGAACCATTGTTATATAGTGTTCTTATTTTGTTGAAATAATCTGCCAATTCTTCAAGTAATATTAACCAGAATTTACTTGCATGAAATTTCATTAAGAAAATGTTGTGCATGCTGTTTAAATGTACTTTGTTCAGAAATAGTATCGTCTAATGTTGTATATCTTATAAGGTTTCGTTTCAGTAAACCATCGATTTTATATTGAAATTCGTTATTATTTTCATGTCGTATCCCATCTCTAAGCTGCGCCAAAAGCGCTAATATATCAGTGCTCTAACATTGGCAATACCCCATTCACAGTACTAGAAAGTAGCATTCCAAGTGCGCAGCAATTGCACTTGAAATTCTTATAAGTACACGCAAGACCTTGCAAATTGTGTATATCACTGCTCCTCGGCACAAGTATATGACTCTGCGTAACCTTTCTTTTGGATATTCAGGACACCAAATTGGTGGAACGATCTACTTGTAGCTAAGAGGAATGAGAAGGACATACATTGTCACATCACCACTTGAATAACACTTATTGAAATGGCCTATTACATTAAATCTCTAAATGACGTTGCTTGTACTAGAACATAACACTATTTTTAAGGGCTTAAGCAACTAATTATCATAAGCATAGGAGCCGGGGAGCAGGGGGGGCTCCAGCTTCCCTAAGTTGGGCAGAAATTCGTTTTACTAGGGCAAATTTTCTGAAAGAATAATAGAAAATTTGGGCAAATTCTCTGCCTGTTCTTCAGCTCTTATTGATATTTCGGACAGAAAGTCTACAGCCCCCTAAGTTTGAAGTTCTCCTACACCCATGATAACTATAACTATGTATACGGTTATGAAGAGCATTTTTCACAATTCGTAGAGTATAGCACCTTAGCAGTTACATATCTCGTAATTAAGTTTGTTTAAGTAATTTGTACGTGTTTAAGCGTCCCACACCAAGCTATTTACCAAGATAGCAATCTTTTCTGTTATCAAATTATTTCAATTCTTCTAAGTTCAAATCAATTTTAGTCACATTTGAACACTAGAAACTTCTATCATGACTTTGCTTTCTTCAAAATAACATACTGTAAAGAATTTTTTGCTACCAGTTCTGTAAAGAGACATCTGGTTACGTGCAATGCTCCTTGTGGGTTGAAGAATTTTTGGCTGCGTTGCATGTTTGTAGATAGTCTGATGACAAAACTTTTGCAAAATGCAGACTATCTAATAACATGGCTCCCAGAAAGCTATATGAAGTTAAAATGAAGATAAATTTTACTTTATCATTTTTTGGGGTAACAAATAAAAGATTACTATGCACCAGTGTTGATCACGGCTAAGCCCCAAAAACCGAAAGCCATCAGAAACAGCACAATTTTAAAACTGCCTAGCCGCACACAAAAAACTTCAAAAACAGAAGAACCGACTTTTGGCAAAATCATCAAAATTAACCAGAATCTTGTCAAATTTTGATACGTAAGCAGGCCTACCAAGCTACATCCAAAGAAAAAGCGGGAAGAAGTGGCAAGCTGCATCCTTATTGCACCAAATACAAGTTGTGATGTATGCTTTCATTCATGCCTATTGAACTATTTGTAGGGCCCATTGAACTACAGTGGTGTCATTTTTTTTCTATCAAACAAACTAAGGGCTAAATTTACATCTCCTGTGGCTTCCATAGATTGAAAGGATATCTTGTCGGCGAGTTCCAAAATAAATTTTACTTTATTATTTTTGAGGTTAAAAATTAAAAGGTTACTATGCAACAGCGTTGAACACCGAAAGCTTTCTCACAGCCACACCCAATAACCATGCCTTATTATGCCTCACCAAATTGCTCACACCTAAATGAATACTACTATAATAATCTCATGTACAAAAAAGGATGTGCAACAAACACTGCCAAGGATATTGCTATCAGGACTAGACTTAGAAAAGATTCACTATAGAACTGCAGGTAAGCAGTGTAATTTAGTTTTGACAGTTTTATCAATTTAAATGGAAACCCACATCAAGGGATGGCTTGAGTATAAAGTTTGAGGATATGCCTTACCAGAAAAGGAGCCCTAATCAAAAAAAAATCTTTTCAAAGCAGCCAAAAGGTAGAGAAGCATTTTATTTTTGGGAACCAAGGTATCTTGGCATAGCTACAAAACGAAAATTTCAATAACAACTTGAGAGAATTTACTATTTGATCAGACTTTACTGCTGAACTCTTCGCAAAGACGAGAGTACCTCATCATCAGAGAGCAGATAGTACAGGCGTTGGGGTTAAGTGACAAAGCTATGAGAGCTAGTTCAGAATGCAATTTATATATATATATATATATATATATATATATATATATATATATATATATATATATATATATATATATATATATATAAAGCGTAATGAGCCAAAGATGAGACTGTTCTCTGCAGCTCTGAGTTTCGTGCTTACGCACTCATCAGGCAGGTTGTGATACTAAAACATTCCTAATACACGTTGCATATACATGGTAAGCGGGACACATTAGGTCAATTGTTGAGGGGAAGGTAAGAATATTTGAAAGATAGCCGGGTGCCATTCCATTGTTCATCAGGTAGTATATATTCTCATGCCGGCATTTAGAAACAATCTCAGATCAATATATATATATATATATATATATATATATATATATATATAAATATATATA
>OLMO02000262.1:6241645-6268305 GCA_900291935.2 Cassiopea xamachana | reverse complement strand
TATATATATATATTATACTATATTAATGATATATATATACATATTGCATTTTATATATATATATATATATATATATAAATATATATATATATATACAACATATATACCCATTAATAGAAAACAATGCAAAGTTATACCTACACTACATTGACGATACATGTATCCTTTAGGCAAACACTAAACAACAATTTGAGAACTTCTATCTGAGAATAACCAAAAACACAACTCTATAAAATTTAATTACAAGGTGTCATCAATCGAAACCCAATTTTTGGATACAATCGTTTATATCGACAATAAGAATCATTTACAAACTAGACTATGTCGGAAAACTACCGACAGACAGAACTATCTCTAAACAGCCTCGGAACATCTCCCACCGCTAAAAGACAGTCTAGCCTACAGCCAAGCGCTTAGAATTAAATGAATTTTTTTCTGATAATGAAGAATATAGGAGTAGCACCGACCGTCCTGTAAAATCTTTCGTGTTTCGTGGATATGCCCATATAAGTTTTACACCACATAGGAAAAGTTAATAACACATTTCACGATGAGCAACTCAAGCCGGATGCAAAAAGATAAGAAACAAGTAGAACTACTAGAACAGAACACTCTCATCTATTGGCAAAATACTACTCAAGAACAGGAACATCCTCAGCATTAACTCAAAAATTGCAAAGGCCTTCAGCAACCTCCACCCCATTATAGCATACAAAAGAAACAAGGACTTAAGAAACATCCTTGAAAATAATAAAATAGTAAACAACAAAGTAGTGAAATCCAAAACCAAGACAAGTAATACTAAAACAAGCAACACCAAAAAAAGCAATTTATGCTGTGAACACGTATTGCGTACGTCAACAGTTAAAAGTAACCAAACCAAGCTTACCTTATTGATCCGACACTAATTTAATTGTAAAAGTAAATATGTTATGTACCAATTGGAATGTTCAAAATGTAAACTACGACATATTGGTAAATTAGAGGCACAAGTAAAGCTAAGAATAAATAACCAACAAAAAGACACCAATAAATCCACATCAATCCCAGGTTGCCAGCACTTAACCTTCACCTCTCACAACAATAACAGAGCTGCAAAATTTACAATGATTGAGCCACTAAATGTGTTTGAAGGGGACAAAGAACTCCTAAGATCCCGCCTGCAACGGCATGAAGACTTCTGGATATAGGAACTTGAATCCTATACCCACTTGAGCTTAAAATAGAACTCCATTGTCTCATCTAAACCTAAAGAGAAACCAATACTCAATCGGAGTCTCGCTTTCACATATAATAAGCGTTTATCTTCTTATAATAGAGACATTATTACTGGGGAGAAGTGTTTCGTCAAATCAATGAACAATAGTGCGTCGCACTAAAAAATTATATACAGCGTTGAATCTATGATTTAAAAGTTATTTTACTGCCATGAGTACAACAGACAGTCGAACCTAGTTGGCAAAATTTATATCATTACTAGCACATACATCTCTTTAATTGTTCAATATACATATACATATACATACTCTAGATATATATATATATATATATATATATATATATATATATATATATATATATATATATATATATATATATGAACACCACACATTCACTATTTCAACATGTGTAATGATGAAAGCACGGAGGCAGATTTTTCCAGCTTGTATTGACACAGCCTTAATGCTCCCCATTATTCCCAATCATTACTTAACTGGCACATCATTAGCATGCTGTAAAGCTTTCTCGTCTCCCATCCCAATACCATGTCGACTTCTATTTCCAAAAACATGAATTGAAACCTATCTCTTTTTAGCCAATATAAACGCTGTTACTAAAGGGGAAAATCAAACTGCAATGCATTACGCTGCTAAGAACAATGCAACTGCATCTCTCAAATCGCTACTAAGTCTTGGAGCACATATCAATGCAAGAGATTACAAAATGAGAACACCGTTGTTTGTTGCGTCTGAAGCAGGTAGGTCATTTTAAGTTTGGGTCATTCAATTTGACTATGCTGACATGTGTAATTTGTTACCCATATCAGTATTTTTTTGATTATCATTCCATTACAAATAGATAAGCAGTACTACTTTAGCCAAATTACAATTAGTTCTTCCAGAGATTTTTGCAACACAGGGTAATTTTAATGTTTAATGCAATATAGAACTTCAAACTCAAGTTATCTAAATGAAGCTATGCTTATCATCAAGTTTGACCATTGGCAATAGTATAGGTATACCTCCCATCTTCCTGACTTAAGTAGCATCAACCTCTTTGTTCACTTTTAACCAATAGCTCGACCAGAAGCGGCACAATTTTTGCTAGAACGTGGAGCACCAGTTGGTGTATACGATGACAGTGGGACACCTTGTCTCTCTCTTATGATCGAGAAGATGCCGCATGTTGCAATTGAGGCCATTGAGCAGTTTCATAGCATCGACAGAGCATTTAGAAAGCATTACTTTTACTTGAATTACCTAGAGAAGGATTCAAAGTTCTTGGAGGAACCAGATCCACCGAGTAAGCGTGAAAAGCGAGAGAAAAAAGAAAGAGAAAAGGAAGATAAGAGAATAATGAAGGAAAAAGGCATGAAAGTACCCAAACCACTGAAGACGTTTGCAAAAATTCCAATTGAGGTAAATTTCGTTGCGTTTGGTGATCTTTAGTCTAATTCAGGGGTGTCAAGCTCAAATATAGAGTGGGCCAAAATTTAAAACTGAACTGAAGCCGCGGGCCAAGGTTGAATAAAGTATCCTTTTAACAGGTACCCGAATCAATTTTGCAATGAATACTGAACAAGCAAGACTTATATAACTTGACAAAATCGAGGTAAAATTCTGAGGTATTTTAATATATACTCTTTCACAGGCTAATAATAAGTTTGAAAATAAAATAACAATAACAAAATCAATCAAACGTTCAAGCTTTAAAGTAGCAAAAGAAAGTGCATGAATATGGAACAAGCAACGTTTACTAGTGCAAAAGTATTAGTAGATTATGGGATTTATAGTATTAGCGGTGAATGTGGCGTTAGAGCAGCTCCACCGCTTTATAATACCGGCGGGCCAGCTCTAATGTTAATTTGATATTGCCTCAAGGGCCAAATGAAATTACACCGCGGGCCAGAGTTTGACACCCATGGTCTAATTGAAGGAATCTGGACAGCATAAGAATTTATCATAATTAGTATACTTGCATTGTTGCATATTTGTAGCTATTAGGCATTAGAATCTAGAAGGTACATGTAGGGAATGTACTGTGAAATTGACATCTTTATCATTTGTCCAGCACCAGGGAGTCACTCAAACGTGAGCCCAATATCCATCCCATTTAATGCTCTAGTAAGAGATTAAGTTTTGACACTTGCCTTGATCTGAAGGTAGATAAACTGCAAAGTGTTACACAGCAGAATCATCTTCCAACTTTTCTGCATTTTAATGGATGTAGTGGATCCACTCATTGACTAAGTCAAAACTGGGACTCTATTGGGTCTACTTTTGCATCACATATTAGACAGGAACAACTCAAAGTCGAAAATTAGCAGTTGCAACTTAATAGCAAAATATTTTTCAAATCACCGGTATAGCTGCTGAACAGACTGAGATGGACAACCTCAGGCAATTCTTTTTACAAAATAATTCAGGAACAGTCCTTGTAACTATCAAAGTTCCGAATAACAATACAATCTATAATATTTTGCAATACTACACACATGTTTGCAACTACAGAAGCCTATAGAATACAATTCAATGTTTGAAAAGGGCTTCAAAACTTTTACGGGCCAAGAAATTAAAATGAAAATATTTGTTCGAAGTCAAAAAGTGATCATGTGTTGTTTCTAGTAATATTGATGAGTTGTATATCCTTAACGGTAATAACGTTGATGTTCCACTGAACCTTTTAACTAACCACGTCTAGCAAATTTCTCTTACGTTAGCTTATTTCTACGCTTATTGAATGCAGTAAGCCATCTGCTTATCCTATGGCAATTCCATCTGCATGTATACTCTCAATTGCCAAATAAATTGGGGGTCCTGATAACCAGGGGGGCTAGAAAGGTTTTCAACTTTTAATGAACAGGGGGTCGGAATTTGAAAAATATCTTAAATTGAGTATAATGCGACGAAAAGAAAAAGAAGACTTTACAAAACATGAAATGCTTCAAACGTTTTGAAGCGAGAATTCGAACGTCTGAAGCCCTCTTTGTTGCCTTCGAAAAGGGGATATGAATAGTGCTAGCAAAGAAAGGATGTAAAATGAAGAGTTAGTACAAATCTTCATTTTCTCTAATATTAAAAAACATGGGGTTGCAATAAGGCTCGAAGGTTCGAAAAATTAATAAGCGGGGATGTTTGTTAGGCATTTGAGAATAGATGTATACCTATTCTTCAATTGATCCCTTTTGTCATATTTTAGGTAATTCTCCAATACAATCAGCTTGACCTCATTATGCATCCTGTAATTCAAAGACTTCTTCATGTCAAATGGAACCTATTCGGTAAATGGGGGACAATTGGTCTTGTTGCTGTAAACCTCTTTTATACGTTAATATGGACTGTGCTTGGAATATTGCTTCCACGACACGGAAAGAGTTACTACACTCCATTGTCATCAAACTGGTGGAGATTACTCTTGGAAATAATTGGATTGTTGCTAACAGCGTATTTCATTTACACTGTGAGTATCAAGCATTTCTTTTTGCGTTACTTCCTTTCTTTGCATTGCGATTGCACGCATGCGTGCTTTGTTCACGCTGTCATTTTGCAGGTAGAGTATAAACCTCTCTTTCACTTCGCTAGATTTTCAGACATTTCAGTACACAACAAATTCGAGTATTCTCCAAAAGGAATTTTTTCCATTGTGATGCACAGACGTGGAACAAATCCCATTGCTTATAAAAATGAGTTTCACGATTACCTTGTTCAAAACTAAATTAAAGGAATTCCTGCACAGTTAGCATCCTTTCTCAAAGCACGGTAGCTAGGAAGACCAGAAATATCTACCAATGTTATTTCCAGTTTAGTTAAAATTTTTCGATTACCTTTCTTTGTATTTATAAGTAATAGTAATGTTTAAATAAGATAAAATAAAAAATAAATAAAAAATGAAGTATTGCTAGTGCCTGTAGTAGAGCTTCAATATGCAGTAAGACAATTTCCCAACGTAACGTAATGACATAACATAGGGTTGGTTTCCATATAATCGTAACATATTTCCATATAAGTGGAAGGTGCTTGCTATGCATCGGTGATGTATCGGTGATGTATCGGTGATCCATCGCAGATGAGTGTTTCCATATAGAAGGAAATCGGTAACCAAGTGGCTTGTAACAAAAGACAGATATTTTAAGAAGCGTGTGTGTAAAAATTACGTAAACTTATTGTTATCGAAGTTATCTGATATTGGATGATTCATGTCATGGGGAATACAAAAGCAATAGGGCATCGCCGATGCATCACCGAGGCATCTCGGATGAGTGTTTCCATATACTTTAAAGTCATCTGCGATGCCGGGAAAGCATCGTAATGATCGGGAAAGTAGAACATGATTTTACTTTCCTTATGCTGTTACGATTTCTCCGATGTATCGTTGACTTTGGAACAAAAGTGTTTCCATTAAAAAATGTTTGCTTGTGAACCATCGGCCATGCATTACAGGCACCTTCCGATTACATAGAAACATGTTTACGATTTTATGGAAACCAGTCCATACTTAAAGGTCTGACTAGCAATAGGGGGCATCCATAAAGTATGTCTGCACGTTTGGGGAGGGAAGGGGTTAGAAGCGATGCATAACAAAATGGACAAGGGAGGAACGAGGTTTCTCTGTATATAGATATCTTTTTCAGGGTTGTCTCTGTAAGAAAAAAGGAGGGAATTTAAAAGTCATTTTACGATCGTATTCTTGCCTAAAGGATTGAAAAATAAAGGTGCAAGCAAGAAATAAATCAGTGTGCATATCTTTTTCAATAGCTTTTTGTTTTCCATAGCTTTTGTGGCTCTTTATTTAACATCGAACTCAGTTTCCTAGCGGACAGGGAGAGGTTCTTGTTAAGTAGAAAGCGAACTGGTATGGACAGGAGGGAGGAGTTGAAAACTCGCAAAATTTTGCGGGCTTACCTTATGGATGACCCCATACACTAGTTCAGCTAAGTAGTACGTGATTCCATCGAGAGCTAACAGGCGATGTGGCTTTGTTTCTACCTGTCCTATCAAACCGAAAAATTGACAAAACATTGCACATTAATCAAAGATTACAACGGCTATATGAAAATCTAATACCACATACAGTACTTATTCAATTCTCCGGCTCTCTCAGGACACGAAATTTCAAGATGCTTGTGGATAATCCGAAATTTAGGATAATCGAAAACATACGAAAAAAGGCAGACTCCAGCATTAATAAACAAGATTAATTTTTTTGAAAGTTTTTTTCAAAAGCTCAAAAAGCAAACTAACATACTAAATACTCTTTAAGTATACATGAATCAAAAAATCAAGAAAAACGCACCTATAGTATTATCGAAAATGCCAAAAATATTTCATGAATGTTTTCACAATCTTTTAGCATTTTTGTTGGGCCAAATAATTGAAGTCCGGATAAACGAGGGTCGGGTAATTGATTAAGTACTGTAGTATTGCCTTTATTTTGCGTTGGTATGAGTGTTACTGCAAATTCTCTAGGGTATTCATGTAGCAAAGTTTAGCAAAGTTCATTTACATTGCGCTTTATTAGGAGACAAAACAATTTAATATGGAGGAAAGAACCTATAATAAATGGAGACTGTGGCGCACAAGAGAGATTGAAAAAGACATAGATTACTGCCATCCCAGATGGCCAGAGGAAAGAAAGTATCTTGACTCAGAGCTTCAGCAAGTTCGCACATATCAAAGAACATACTTCAGGGAGCCTTGGAATATTTTTGAATGGCTTACCTACCTTGTTGTCATCGCTTTGGTAATAACAAGAATCATAGCAGTCGCATCTCCAAAATCAATTAGTGAAGATGTCCACCCTCAAACATATGCCATAGGTCTCATCTTTATCTGGTTGAGACTTATGAGATCATGTCGAGGATTCAGGAGTCTGGGGCCTTTCATTGCTATTCTAGGCTCTGTTATAGCAAACACGTTGAAGTTTGGCTTTCTTTTCTTTGAGTTTTTTATCCCGTACACAGTTGGATTTTGGATCATCTTCGGTGGTTCAACGAACGGAAAGAAGATGGGTGAAAATAGCAAAGATTGGCAGAACTTCAATGATTTGGTATTCTCTGTTTGGCAGGTATGACAATGATGATACAATCGCTCACGTTCAACCATAATTAGCAATCTCCTTTGTACAATTTTTCTCCTCTTTTCAGCTGGAATCCATATTGCTACTTTCCTTTATCATGTAAAACTGGTATTGGTGCAATACCCATGAATTTCCCACAGTAAAAATTCTAGAGAAAGTGAATACCAGTTTCAAATTTTAAGGATAACAGAACTATGTCATAATAGCGTGGCCTAGCATAAAAACTCTCACTTCCAGGCTCCTGGAGACTTCCATAAAAGTCTCTATTAAGGCCTTGGGCGCTGCATTGGCATAAGAGAAGGGTTCACTCATTTCAATTAGTAGAGACTACTACCATTAGGAAGGTAGCAGCTATGGAAAAGCAAAGAATATTCACTAGAACACCACGAACTTTAGATTCATTTTCTCTTTACTTGTGCAATGTAAGGCCCTCTGCAATATTTCATGTGCTTGCATGATGGAGCAATGCAAGGTATAAGTATCAAGTATATTGCATATTTTTTTCTGCCCATGCTCACTATGTAATATGAGATCCAGAAAAATCTTTGTAATCACGGCCTTCCATGAACATGATTGTTACCATTTTTTCACAACTGTGCATTATCTATGTAGAAGAATTCGCTTCTCTCAGTCAATGTTTTAGAAAGAAACAAGGAAGAGAATCGTACAGGACACAAAAGCAATGCTCCACGGGCGTGCTTTATGCACAAATTGCATGTAGTGTGGTATAAAGGAGTGGCCATTCTTTGGGAGTGGTCTTTTGCCTCCTTTATGGTTTATCCGCTACACTCTTTACGTGCTTCCTACTCCCCTGCTTGCGTGCTATGTAGGGGATTTGCCGCATTTAGCCTGCCCCCCTTTAAAAATTTGAAAGGTAATTCGGGGCAAAATGAGACGCTTAAGCAAATATACTACTCTTGTTCAGCTAGGAACAGGTGAATGAGAGAAGACAACATCCATAAACTTTCCTTAACATGTAAAATATATAATAGCAAAACAACTTCTCCCTAGCATTTTCACAACTTGAAAACTTCACGCTTTTTGAAACAGATCTATTGTCTCAATTTGACCCAAGGTGGGGCAAAATGAGACTCATTATTTTGCCACAATGTATGATGATTTTCAAAATTGAGCACCTATACTGCTTTGCTTGGCAAAAAATTCTCTATCCTCGAGCACTATGCCTTTTATCAACTTACTTTACCTTTTTGCTATATTCGAAAGCCAAGGTTTTCTCGCTTCTTCTACAAAACAACTAATCCTTGAGAATGGTGGCAAACAATACATTTATAACAATATACAATTTTCCTACACAAAAATGTAATTCTTTGCAAGTTTATTACCGAAGCTCTCTCAACTTTGTAGATGCTTTATTTTTAGGCATGGCTTCGCACTTTTGCTATATCTCTTTTGTTTACAATGTTTTCCTTTCTTTTAAAGTGTTAAAATGGTGTCGGCAAGTTTTTCGAATTTCTCCTCAAAACTGAAGCATAGCAAGAATGGCTATATGGGATGAAGTTCACTTTGAATGGATGTGTATGTTTTTAGTAGACCTAAAAGTGACTGCCATTCCATGGCAAGTAGTGCAGTATTTTGAACACTTAGTGTAGTGTGAACAGTTTTACAAAAATGGATATTTATATTTGCGTTTTTGTACAAAAACAGAACAGTCCAAACGGGACATCAGACTACTTTCAATCCGAGCAACCATCGATACGGTTTTTGAAAACAATTCAATGCGGTTTACGAAATAAAATTGCTTCCAAAAACTGTGCAGCCAGTGTTAGCCAATGCTGGAAAAGCAAAAAATCTGGCATGGAAAATGATTTTTCACGGTAGGATTGGGTGTAATTTGGTCATAGTCGCATTTTGCCCCATGTTCATGACAGAAGGAAGAAAGACAAAATGTATAGAATTGTGTATTTAATCATGTTGACATGCTGTAAGTAAAAAGACGTTAAGTAAAGTTATTGAATATTGAAGGTTGTACCTCAATAAGATAGCATTATTTGCACAAAAATTGGAAAATCATTTCAAGGACGTAACCTAAGGCTTGGCAAAATTACTGCTTTAATCATCGGTGACTCCTTGCAAAATCACTTTTTTCATATCAGCATTTCATTACTACAGAATCAACGCCTGAAAGTCTAAATGAGAGAGATCACTTTTCATGCCATAAGCTTAGCTTGACTTGTTTCTCTACAGCAGAAACCGAAAATTCAGTATGAAACAAGAAGTGTACCATTTTGCCCCGTGTCTCATTTTGCCCCGAATTGCCCTACTTCTAAAAGTAGAGCACTGAACATAGACTTTATAATCAGACTAGTGCTATGAATACATCTCAGTCCATGACGTTAAACATGAAGATGATGACAAGAGTGGACTTTGAATGTATGGAACTTTTAATTTGCTATCGGCATGCCATTGCGACCGTTAACGCTGTGCAAGTATCAAAACTTTGCAGCCCTGTTAAGTATCTAAGCCCACCGATTTACGCTTTCTAGAGTTCATAGGTCGGTTAAGTTAAGTATTTAGAACCAAGAATTTAGCCAGTCTGTCCCTAGTCATATCTATATAATAATATGATCTACAGCCAAATTGAAGAAGCAGTGCAACAGGATCCAATATGAGGGCAAATACCGATCTTCTTACTTGCCTAAACCTCAAAATAAATATTTCTATTTCTGAGCCATCATTATCTTCTTTTTCCAGATGACACTTGTTGGGAACATCAACTGGGACGGTCTCGTAGCAGTGCACCGATTGATGGCACAAGCTCTTGTTGGTACATACTTTGCTCTTGCAGGAGTTGTTTGCATGAATCTGTACATTGCTTTGCTGACAGATACATTCTCAAGGGTATACGCAAGAGCATTAGCCAATGCTGTCATGCAACAGACACATATCATCCTGTCAATCGAGAAATCGCTTTCAAAAGAGAAAAAGATCCAATTTGGGCACTACATGAAAAATGAATGTGGCCCATTGGTAGGTTACAACTTATGTATTCAACAGAAAAGACTGAACTATTGCACTGCTCAATACATTGTCATTTATTTTAATCATCAGAGGTCTAAATTTGCTTTTCAAAACATATATTTCTCGTTGATTCGGATATGGAGCCAGTTTGCTCTCACGCATTATAATTTGAGGTACAGAGAAGCCCGCAGCCAGGCTTTTGTTTCAGGGGCTGCAAAATTGTTCTGGATGAATCATGTGATGCAAAACCTGTATGGTTTATTTCATATTTCATTCCATTTCCATCAAACTAATAGTGTATTACAGGGAAAAGTTAAGCTTTCCCGTATGTTTCAAAAACCAAGATTAAGCACAACCAAAATTTCAAGAGATCTCCTCTTAGCTTCAAAGATAAAATAGCAATAGAAAACAATGCAAAAATCTCCCAGGAGTGGCAAAAAGCTGGCATCCTGTTGCCCAGAGGTAACATTTGCCACTCCATAGTCACAGGCTTGGATACAGACTATCCCTTATTTCACCTAAAACAAACAACTGTGAAACGTCAAACTGAAAGCAGTATCATAGGCAATTTTGCTGCTTGATTTCAATAGTCTTTCGTAGATGAAATAATTTTTCGGAAGATTCAGCTATGTTAACGCAATCCCAGGACTTTATTTGAGCCAGTTATAACCATCTTGAGCCTAAACATGACCATATAGATAGATGGATTTTCTTTCAGTATATTAAATTATGCAGCAGCCTATGCTGCAAAAAGAATTTCGGAAATGCTCAATAACATTGCGCAACTCTAAAAGAATGTTCATTTAATCATATAAAATGCACCAAACACTGTAATGTGATATTAGCGTTATTTAGATCCTTCATACATGCGATTTTTACCCCAATATATTTAATACTGAGTCTCCATCATGGTGTTTCTCTCTTGATGACAATCCCCAAATCGCTTAATACTTACTGCCCTGGAATTTCAGGGAGGAAGACAATGTGAGAATTGAACAAGTGAAATTGTACTGTTATTAACCACCTCAATTCTTAATAGCTTTCAAAGAGATTATCAACACTATCCTTGTAATCAGGGCCTTGTTGTTTCCCAGAATGCTTCCGCATAACCACTCGAATGCAAGCCATGCATAGCATCTTAGGCAAGAACGCTATAAATGAGCTCTAACAACATCTTGTAATGAAAGTACGTTTGCAAATACACCACTTGTTGCTCTTCATCCACAAAAATATGTAAAATGGTAAATCTTGTGTTTTTTTAGTTGTTCTGGAGTCCCGGTAAACAAAATATATACACACTATTTCATATATTATGGCATTATCTTTCACTCAACTTAACTAGCTAGTTGGCTTGGCGAAGTGAAGTTTGTCACTGCCATTAAACCTAAGTGAATCCCTTCAATCTAAACTCCTAACACTCTATTTAAACTCTACGAAACATAAGGTGTTAACTAAAGCTGATGACATCGATAGTGATTTGTACTTAGTGCCGGCAAAAGTTTTATTTTATGCAAACTAGACACCCATATGTCACAGATGTTGCCTAAGGCGTAGTATGCATATACTATGCATATCTTTTCCTGAGAGGTTGCATGATTCTATGGGCTCTATCATTCTTGGAATCTTCGCACTTAGCGCAAATACACAGACCAACTTGGCACTCTTCGGTCTCTTTCAAGCACTGAGAGTCCAAAATTCTAATTCCAGTTGAAGTCCCAAAGTTGCCTACGTAATAAAATGGATGCAAAGTGCCTCTTCAAGCCACCTGACATCTTGGCAAATCACAGGCAATAAACTAAGGAATTTTCATCACTGCAAAAAACCATATTCATTGCTCAGATTTTTTATGACTTTTGGCCTTGTTTTCACTTGTAATTATGCTGTAGAGTCTTCTCATTCAAGTGAAGCACCCTTGAAAGATTCACATCTATGTCCTTACATTTCACAATTTTTTCCTTGCATGTATTTATGGCGGCCTTTTGAGCTTTATGTTCAATATGACGTAAATATTCACTGCACAAATTCGAAATTAAAGCTGCACATTTCTCCTTCACAACTGCACAAGCTGGTCATCACTGTACCTTAGATTACTGTCTGCCTAACCGTCTGATGCTAATTCACACTATGCATAAACTTTAACTACAAAATCTACTCTGAAAGTAGCAGTATTACAATTCCTTATACAACACAACTAGTTAATTATGGATGATGCTAACTGCATCGATTTCATATAAATTTTTGAACTTTTTTTGGTTTTCGTGAAACTGACGGTCTTCTGTATCTAAAGGACCTAATTTGCTAGGGGAAAACCAAATACATGTTTGAAATCAGCGTGGAAAATATGCTGTGAAATTGCAATTCAGATTTGTGTTGAGAAATCTGTGCTAACCAGTTGTACCAACCCATTCAAGTATTGGTACATGCAGAGTTTGCCACAAGGTGTGCTCCTGAGCAGTAGATGATGTTCAGAACTATGTAATTAGAGTTTGAAGTTAAGCTCTGTGTATACTAACCAAACTATAAGTATTTTTGCGAAGTACTGTTTGAGTTATGGAGCTTGCAGGATGGGCTTGCACTGAGACATTTATTGCTGTTAGAATTTCAAAAGGAACAATTTATGAGAACCTTAGATGTGCCAAATGGTGTTGGTTTCATTGACACTTCTCGTTGATGGTCTTCCTTTAACGAAATATAAGTCCTGATGGCAATAATGAACTTTGATCTTTCGTAGGAGGTATATTCACGTGACGAAGGGACTTCACCTCAAGCTCATGATGGTAAAATACTTGAGAAAGCTGTGCACCATGTAAATGTCAGAATTGATGAGCTAGAAGAGAAGCTGAATGTTGGCTTTAGCCATCCTAGAAAAAAAGATGGTGGACAGATAGGAGGCATTGGTAGCAGGAGTGGATCATTTACTGGAGGAGATAGTGGTGGTGGAGGTGGTGGTGGTGGTGGTGTTGGTGGTGATGACGGTAGGCGTGGAGGTGATAGACCAGGAAGTGGAGCTATTAACTTTAGCCAGTTTAATCATTTTATGAGCTGGCAGAACAGACAAATGGGACTGGTGCAGCAAGAAGTCATTGAAATAAAGCAATTAATGTTTCAACTGCGGAAAGTACCACCTTCCTCTCATAGTGGCCTATCCCACCTGCTTCATCTGCTAGATAGTGACAGTTCAAAGCAGCCACATCTGCTGGGTGCAATTCCAGGGGTTTCAGGCACGGAAAGCAGGGAGATGTATGCAACTGGAATAAGTGATCAGCAACAGCAGCAACAACAGCCTTTCATTTCACAAGGACCCAACGTCTTTCAAGCAAGGCAGCCTCAAGATGGGTTAATTCGATATACGGACTCAAAAAGTAGACTTCCAGACAGCTTTCCCCAATCAGAAACAATGAGAAGCCAAAGGAGAGAACTTGACGACCACCAGGATCCCATAAGCAGCTACCCACTACCAAGAGTTGAGTACAAAACTGAGGTGGATCACTCGGCTCGGAGTAAATCAGTTTGATATCATAATTCACGTGACGTGAGCAGCTGTTATATTTTGGTAGTGTGATATAACTATAATGTCAAAAGCACAATTTTGTTGTAAATAGTCTGTTGATACTGCAGAAATTTACCACAGCACGAAAAAGCGGCAACATAATTTTGACATACTGACAGTATGTCAAAATTATGTTGCCGCTTTTTCGTGCTGTGGTAAATTTTGTTGTGGCTGCACAACTGCAGCACTAGATGTAATTCAGTAGTAGTGATGATAAAGAGAAAATAAATAAACTATCAGTTGTCATAGCCCAAGTTCAGAGATTTTGGCATCAACTTTCAATTAGGATGAATTTCATGATGGTCAAGTTATGCTGGTGCCATCTTTCAACTTTCTCGCATTCTTCACGTTACATAGATTAAAAATTAGGTTGCATAGCTATACGTTTACTTTGTTCATCAATCAATTGTTGCACGCGCTAGTATCAAATATAAAAATATTCACGCATTGAAAATCTTCAACGGCTTTCAAGTCTCAAAAAGGTTCGCTATATGTAACCTTTTATCTTGGTTTGAGATTGTGCTTTGTAGCCCCTTGAAACTTTGTACGAAATACCTGTGGATCAGTACACCATCGTTGACAGTAGGGTAGCCAGGAAGCCACAGCAGTGCGCTTACTTTCACATACAAGATGCTAAAGGTGGCAAATTCAGGGGGAAAATGTTGTCCAGACAGAACTTTGGAGCCCAAAAGAGTACATTGCAGTACCAAGGGAATATGCTACAAGCGCAGGAATAGACTGCAAAGCAATGAAGATGGAAGTAAGCAACTTCACAACTTTGTTTTTGAGTTAAGTAAAACAATTTAGTGAACTTGCAAAGTATCAATGTTGAGCAACGATAGAATACCACCAGACAATATTTAAGGGTTATACCTACTTCTCATTTTGAAGGACAATTGCAAATTTTCAAGACCAATTTTGATGAGCAAGGTCATTTTAGGTCTTTTCTCTATTCTTCTTCTAAGATCATGGCTTTTCTTCGAATTAATGCACATAAATGGGTTCATACTAAATTTATGGAAGATATGGTGAAGGCTCTAGTCGTCTTCCTCGACGAACAAACCAATTAATTTGTAATGGATCAAGTCACGTGTTACAGAAAAAGAAGATAAATATCACGGAGAATTAAGTCGTTGAAGATATTTGTAGCACTTTCTGTTACTTTGCGTGTAGGATTAGCTCTTGTTAGAAGTTCACCTCTCGGTCACCAACACATTTGCTTTTCCATTGCTCGTGTTTTAATGACCATGTTGCTATCTTAACTTCATCTCTGTTAGAAAGCTAGTTACTGAATCTTAGCTATCTTTTCTAAACATTCTTAACATGCGATATAAGTTTTGGAGATTGCACTAAAGTGAAAGTCAATAGTTACTTAGTGATTCGGTTAAGCTTTGAGGCCTAAAAATCCAACCCTGCGTCTGTGCTGACAAATTACGTATAATGGATAACTGATAACGGAAAGATGCCATTGTAGTGTAATTGCATTAGACTATTGTAGTATTACTGTATTGATGATTGTACTGTCCTTTTGCACCTTTCTTGTTTCTCAGCCTAACGTTTCATCAGCATTTCTAGGTCTGAGTGAAAGCGAGATTGGGAATGCCTTTAATGGTGTCATTCATCATTATAATTGTCTAACTATTGATAAAAATAGAGGCTGCAGATTAATAAACATTTTTTGCAGCAACTATGACTATGTTCATATCATGTAAAGCCCAATATAATGTTCCAAACAACAAGCTTTAGTGGGCTTGAGTGCACCATCCAGCTTACAAGCACAAAAGGATTAACTACATATGAATAGGAGTTCAAACTCAACTATTCCCTAAGCCCTAAAGAAAATGAAGCTGATGCGCCACAAATCTATTCCCAGTCAACAACATAATCGCGTTTCAAGCCATTCTACATAATAAAGTGAAACTAATTGTAGAACTGCCAAACGAAACATTGAATTGAACTTACTATCTAATAAAATAACTCTGGGCACTTTATAGGGAAACTGAGAGTTTACTTACAGTAGTTAACTTTACTGTAAAATACATCCTAGCTATGTCTCAAGGTCATCTCCACTAGACGAATTTTATAATGATCCTCATAAAGATCGTCTGAAAATCTCACAATGACACATGCACAGTAGTAAACGGAATTGTTAATGAGATCTGCAAAGATTTCGTGAAGCGCTCGACGAAAAGTTAAACTCGTTTTAACTTTTCATCGAGCACTTGACGATCGTCCTAACCATTCTGGTTCTTACTGTGCATGTGCCGTCAAGAAGCTTTCAGACAATCGTCATAAAAACCGTCTAGAGGAGATCGGCTCTTATCCTCAAACCATAGCATTTTGGGGGGATATGGGACGATTTGTTGCCTCTAAGAGACATTTGATTAGAAAGCCATTGAAACAGCGACTGTGTAAGCTCTAAATAAAATTTCACTGCGTTCCAACTACTTTTGGCAATCAACGTAGGTTCTAAAATTCATCACAGGTAATTGTACCCAACTCATTCTTTGAGAGATTGTAAGTTGAAGCTTTTTTAACATAGGTGCCTCTGGCAAAATTGGAAAAAGATTATATGAAACATAATAGTAGACATTGAAAAGTGGAAAGTGAAGCTGCTCGTACCAATACAAGACTTGAAACAACAACGCTAGAGTTTATTAAAGATATAGTAGCTTTTGCGAATGTTCTTGCCAAAATAGTTAAAACTTTGCCAAATTTCAGCATTTGCCTTCCTCTGCTTCTTCCTCCTTCCTCACTGCAATATTGAGCAACTACGTGGTTTGCGACAAATCCCTTGCAAGCTATCCGAAGTGCAGCGCAGCAATGTCTTACGTCCATGAAACAACAATGTTTTGGAGAATAGGCTATTCATTGCGCCCAAGAGCTGATTCATGAAAAGTAGTTATAAAGAAGAAATATTTCACCGGCTGTAGCTAGTACCCTTAGCGTTCCAACTACTTTTGCAATGAGTATAGAGTTGTATTTGGGAAATTCTGTCGATACTATACCATCAATGAAACCATATGTCAAAGAGATCAGCTACGGAGGCTTAGGGCTAGTTAAGTTCATCTTCGGTTCAGCGCATGAAGCCACAGAAACACATCAGCTCGAGCCACATTCACGCAGTTCATTGGCTCAGTACTGGCTCATCCCCAGCGGCTGTGCCATTGCTGAACCAATGCTGTAATAGGTTCCAATAGGTTCGAGTCATCCATGGTTCATCGTATGAACTAGCTCTTAATAGTCTTAGTGAATGCAACGTAAGTAGCAATGATTGATTCACTCAGGAAAGCATATCAAGTAATAATGAATGCTTAAGCTGACTTCAGCTGTGCAAGAAACGAAACGATGGTAAATTACTATTACTTCCAGTCAGATTGAGCAATCTCTTTCCAAACGAGTACACGAATTGGCTCTCTTTTTTGGGATGCACCACATTACGTTTGGTTCAAAATGTAAATAAAATGTTCCCAAGGATACTACTGGAGTTCATGAATTTTCATAAAACGGCACTTCACAAGAGTTTTTGATAGATATGAAAGAAAATGCCACTTGAAGCATTCTATTGCATGATAACGATATGCCAATTTTAAATCAGCATAATGTATTTCTGTGGCTCAAACATGTTTGAAATTGGCCATTTGAAGGGAGGCCGGAAAGGGATGGGAGAGTAAACGAGGGAAAATACGGCTAAGTTTCCGAGCTTTATAACAAGCTTTTCAGAGCTTTTAGTAAGAGAGGGCATCTTAAATTTCAATTTAATGCTTCTGTATTGTTGATAGATTAATAATTTCACTTCAATTTTCACTTCATTTGATCTTATATATTTAAGGAGGATTGCTCCTCAGTTTGCTTGATTTACAAGAGACCCTACATTCAGAAACTTACAAAGTAAAAGGTATTTTACTGCTAAGAAGAGAAAATATATATCTTGTTCAAATTTCAAATTAGAATGAAAGAAAAGATGCAATTCAATCCACGGTTCTTAAATAAGTGTGCAACATGAATGAAGTGGGAAGCATCCCAACGATCTAGAAACCAATGCTGCCTCTTTCTTTAAAGCAATCCAAGTCCTGGGAAAGCAAAAATACTCAGCTACTGGCCAATCTTCGATCTACTCCACTGAAGGTGCAGCTGAAACCTGTGTAGAAGTTGAAAGAATATAGAAAAAAATAGACAAAATCTTCGATTGTCAGCTACTGTTCCATCTATCTATTTTCCTCTAAGGACCCTACCAAACGATGCAACACTTTATCTAGCATTAATCCCACATTCATTCATCATTAGTTGAATGACCAACGCTGAAACATTTCGCTTCCTTGTAGGATGTTACTGCAACTTTTGGATGAGGCTGGAAAATTTTAAAAATTGTTAGATGATCCAACATTTGAATTTTATTATTCTAAGGCCCAGTTGGATGCTTGAACAGGGAGGGCAAAGTGTTTTAATTTTGGCATTCTTACCAGGCAACGTGATAGTGCAATATTTCTTTGCAATGATATCAAAGATTTTCAAAAATCTCTGTGCAGCATTCAAAGTATTTCTTCTCTATATGACAATGTATCTATCCCCTTTGCTAAGTTCTGCAATTATGGCCTTCAAACATTTAAAAATTTTACATTTGTGACAATATTTAGTCTTTTTCACAAATATATTCATGTTTTCCAATATTTTCCTGCTACTATAAAACCTGGGCCATGTACATTTTTTTCTAATCTAGGGTATCCAAAAGATCTCTCAAGCAAATCTCTCTAAGATCATCTCTCTCTCAAGATCTCTCTAATATTTTGTTGGATCGATTGGCCATCCCATCAAAATTGCAATCTTACATTTGTTAAATGAATGTTGGATGGGTGGTGTGATCGCTTGGGTTGGCCTTAAATGAGGTAAATCTGAAATNTAGCACATTAAAAAGCAGAACAGGACTGCAATGCAAGCACTGGCGTGCCGAAAGGCTTTTGAGTAGGGGTGTAGCAACAGAGTGTAAAATAGATAATTCGAATGGTTGGGTAGGTGTTGTTTTAAAGCCCAGACTATTGTTCATCGAATTGTCGGTTAGCTATGTATGAAAATATTTCTTGCATTTTGATGGAGTTCATTTGACTTGCATTTTCATAGGAAGTTAGGTAACTTTGCTTTGAGGAAAGGAAATTACAATCAGTGGAGGCAGTGGCGCACAAGGCAGATTGAAAGAGACAGAGTTCTGTAATTCCAGGTGGCCAGAAGAACAAGGGTATCTGAACTCAGAACTCCAGCAAGTTCGGAAATAACAAAGAATATATTTCAGGCAGCCTTGGAACATTTTTGAATGGCTTATCTACGTTGTTATAATCGCTTTGGTTGTAAAAGGAATCATGGCAGCAGTATCTCCAAAATTTATTGATGAGGAATCCACCCTCACACATATGCAATGGGCCTAATCTTCATGTGGCTGCGACNCTCATCAGATCATTTCGTCCATTCAGAAGTCTGGGACCTTTCGTTGCAATTTTAGGCTCGGTTATCTTGGACACGTTGAAAATGTGCCTTCCTTTTCTTTGATTTCTTCATTCCCTATGTTGTTGCATTTTGGATCATCTTTGGTCGGTCAGGAAACGGAAAGTCAATGGGTGCAATTTGCACAACTTCAACGATTCGGTGTTCTCTGTTTGGAAGGTAAGACCTTTATGATGTGATTACTATAGTCCTATCAATTTTACGAATTGACTTTTTAGCTGGAAGTCACATTGATCCGAGATTCTTTTGTTATCTTTCTTCTTGGAAGCCTAGTGAACAAGACCATAAAATGATTACCACATGAAGAAGAATTATACGCGTAGGATAGGGGTGGCAGAGGGGAATACAGCTCCCCCTTAGTTGGGGATGAATCTAGTACATTCGGACAATTTTCCTAAGAGAACAATAGGATTTTCTGGCTTCTTTTCTGCTTGCTCTCCAAATCGCCCTACTCAGTCGGGCATGAATTGAATTACACCTACAAACAGTGGCTAACACAATTGGAAAAGCAATAGTACAAGGAAATGGATATAATATTCTATCTAGCCAGAAAATTCATATCCATTTACTTTTAATGTTAGGCTTTCTCGAGAATCAGCACTGTTTTCCCATTTGTATCTTCTGATACATGCATGACCATAAGCGTACGAGGTGGGGGCAGGGGGCTGCACCCCCAAGTTGGGCAGAAATCCGTTTCATTCAAGCACATTTTCTGAAACAGCAATAGGATATTCATGCAAAAGGTTTACAGAACTTTTACAGCCCCCGCCAAATTTGACGTCCTCCTACGCCCCTGTACCCCCTTCTTGCCTTACAAGTAGCTTCTTTGACACGACTTTAAAAATTCAATTCAGAATCTAGCTTCATACCAAGGTGCTTATATTGTGATTTCCTTTTAATAACGTCATTGCCTAGTAGGGCCTGAGGATGGTTTACCCTTTTTACAAGAAAAGATAACTTTCTCAGTTTTGCTTGCATTGAATTGCATCTTCCATCGCCACGCCCATAATTGAACTTGTCGAGATCTTGCGGATTTTGTGGAATAAAAATTCCAGCATTGAGCTGAAAAGCATATCTTCCTACATCATCAACAACCTTGAAGAGAGATGTATCGTTTCCAAACATCTCAACATCACATTTCAGGTTAACAATCAAATCAATCATATAGATAAGGAAAAACAATGGACACAGGACATAGCCTTGAGGCATACCATAACAAACTGGTGCCCATGCCGAGCATTAAAAATTCAAGACAACCCTATGTTTGCGATCAGCCACATAACTCTCGATCAAAGTAAATAGATTCCCATATACACCACTAAATTCTAGAGAAAGTTTCTAGAGAAGTCCCTTATACCAGATTCTGTGAAAGGCTTTGAAAAGGTCAATAAAGACAGCCCTGCTTTCAAGAGTAGGACACGCTTGAAATGCTTTGTAAATGTTATCAGTTATAGATAATAGTCGATTAATAGTAGAATCTCCCGGACGAAAGCCTGATTGCTGTTGGACTAGCAACTTAATCTCACAAAGATGTAGATAAATTTCGTCAAACATAGCTTTTCAAAGATCTTCCCAGAAGTGGGTGAAAGTGAAATTGGACTATAATTAATTTTATCCTGCCTGCTGCTCTTCTTATGAAAAAGAACTATGTTTGCCTCTTTCCGGGTGGATGGATAGATGCCTGAATCGAAGGATGTTTTCAAAATTAAACATAAAGGTTCAACTATTGAAGCATCACAAATCTTATTCATATTAACAGACATTTTGTCAGCCACCAGCCTTTTTGGGATCAAGGGAACGTACTAATGGAAGAACTTTACATCTACTAATGTATACTTGATAAACATTAATTTTATCTAGGAATAAAACTAGATAGATGGTGCCAGTTGATATTTCGAAACATTGCTGCACAGAGTAATTATCCAATATATTTGTCTTAGCTACTACATTGGTTATCAGAATTCTATTTTCCAGGATTGGAGGAATACCGGAGATACTGTTTTGGTTCATTAATTTATTTAAAATAGACTAGTATACTTTAGTGCCATTGTTGGGATCAGACAATTTCCAACCTAGTCCTATTGATTAACTTTCTTTGGCATCAAGAATCATTTTTGAGGTTTCCCTCTTAATATCCTTAACTTTCACCCAGTCCTCTAGCTTTCTACCACACTGCAAATATTTTCTATGAACTCTATGTTTTCGCTTTATTCCTGATTTAACTTCCGCTGTCACCCATGGGGCATTCTTTTCATCAAAGGTAACAACTTTATTAAGCATGTTTAGCGACATTATAGAATAAATTGTTGCTGTAACGACATCAAACATCTCATTTGGGTCAAGTGCACTAAACCTTGATTCCAATCTGTTGCACTAATTGTGTTACAAAAGGATTTTATGGCTGCTGTAGTATAATCCCATATGGTCCTTTTATAAGGAGGTAGGGCAGGAATAGACAAATTCAATGTGCAATTAACTAGCTGGTGTTGACACACACACCCAAAGAAGGGTGGACCCCAGATTCAACAAAGAGATTCGGTTGATCGGTTATAATAAGGTCAATACAAGACATGCTTTCATGACGTATATTAGCAGGTTCATTTATCAATTGGCGTAAATTTTATGTTTCTATAAACTCGTCCAAAGCTATCCCTTATGTCTTGTCAAAGCTAAATTACACTGCTTAACTGCAATTCTATAGTGAAGCTTTTTAAACTATAGTCCTGATAGTAATGTCTCTGGTAGATTTTTGTTGCATTCCCTTTCTTGCACAGGATGTAATTAAAATAATGGTCATTTAGGTGTGACCAATTTGGTATTGTACAATAGGGCGTGGTCATTGAGTGTGGTCGTGAGAATGTCAGAAATTTTTCTAGCTCTGCCCTGGGGTGTTCCACCCCACATACCCCTAATATTTGCGTCCCTGCATGCTTCATACTATCAAAAAAATAAGCTGGTAATTCATCGAGTTCACCTACTGGTTCACCATCCATTTTCTTCCGTAATATGCTATGGAATTTTTCATTTGAAGCGTGGCAAGAATGACACCACCAAGATCTGCCTTAGCAATTTAAATTGAATCCCACATAAAGCTATAGCCTGAGCACAAAAGTTCTGGTTGTACATTACCAGGGAGCCCTAATGAAATAAAACTATTTTCATAGCAGCCTAGAATGTGGAGAAGCATTTTCATTTCTGAGAACCTAGGTATCTTGCTCAAAACTTTCATCAAATATCACATAAAACAGTGAGAGAGAACAAGGCTATACGAATAAGTGTTTTTAATATTTGACTAAATTAACCAATATGCAATATCAAAGTCAAAGTATGTTGAAAATTCTATTTTGCCATGAAAGGAGGATTTACCTAACAGTTACAGCAATTTGTAAGGCAGGTGCCCTGAAAAACTCTCTGCACATTCTATGGAAAGTACATGGCATTTAGAACAACTAAGACTAAAATGCCAATAGACTGCAAGGCATCTTTTAATTTTTCACGAAATTATAAGCACAAAGCTTCTTATGCAAATAATTTTATATTAAACTTTACAAAGAATTATATTCTGGCAGAGCTCATGGAAAATGTTTTCATACATATTGTATAGATTTTTCGTTTGATTGTGCTTTCTGCATTGATGGTTAATTGAATGAATCACAGAAAATTTCTCGTTTAAATTAATTTTACCATAGATTTCCTTTGCTTGCAAAATGATGTATACTTTGGAAATAAATATAGCAAATCCAAGTGTCTTGTGAATCTGCGCTTGAGTTTCTTGTGACAATCATTGAAACTGCTGTGTGACAGGAGAAATATAAATGGAATAAGTACTTCTGAAAACTTTGAGCTGCAATCAATTGAAGTAAGCTTAACCATACAAGACTATAAATGAGTGAAACACATGTATGTGAGATTACCTTAAGCCAGAAGTTCTCTTTGACTAGCAGACGGAATTCTCCAAACATAGCTAATAGTACAGTATTGATAAGATGGAATCTTAAGATACAACCAGTTAATTAAGCTAAGTGTTATTAACTTGCAATAAATGCTGCTTATGACAGCTTGTGCTCTCATTTAAGTGATCAAGCTCATGCAATTTTAGGATATAAATTCACTAATCTGTGTCATTTAGTTTAGTTCTTCAAAGCTAGAAAAATTAACTGGATTCTTGAATTAGCAGGACAAAAGTCTATTTTACTACAGTGAAACCTTTATTCTATGTAAATATATTTCGTCATTTTCACTTCCTGCACAGGCCATCAAGCAGCCTATTGCCATAAAAGACTTCTAACCATGGTGGAACCAATAACTGAAAATATGAGCTAATTAATGAAAGAGAAAAATTATCTTTACATTGAAGTATCAAAATGATAAATTTCGCCTTTTAAAGTTAACATATAAATGACAAAATTTTTTATTTTGAGTTCCTGATGAGTAAAATATGATTGTTGAGCTTGCCAGTAAGCAAAGGGCCACTTTTAACAAGTAAACAAGAGGGCACCTATAAACCAGGTTGTCATGTTTGCACCTGCAGTTATTGTATATTAGAATGCTTTGACTCCTTGGGGATGGTCCCTTTTATCTGTTTGATGTGTCAATACATGAGTGAAAGGTCTATTCAAGGCTCTAACGTGCTGATCAATATGAAGAGTCTCACGTGCCAATCAACAACTTAACCTTCCGCTTTTTATCTAGAAAGAGATAATCTCTGTATTCAAAAGGAGACTATCCCTACAATCTAATAGATGTGTTGTTAGAAATCTTTGCATCTGCCATCATAATAGGGGACCGTTTACATTTGCCCCCTAGCTACATTTCTTTACAAGAAGCTATGCTACAATACCCCAAAATCGCGTCTACATCATCCTTACTTATTTAACAGAACATATAAGTCAAACTGTGTAGGAAAGATGATATATCCTTTACCCATGTTTACTCGGTGCAATGACAACAAACTTCTCGCAGCATTCATTCAATCCTCTATAAGAAAGTCCTCTATAAGTAGCTTTCTATTCAATCTATTAAGCTCGAAGTCTTCGTTTTCACAATTACAATGAAGTATGTCTTATTTTCAAGTACTACTTCGATCCTTCAAACCAATGTCTCCTCGACAGTCGGAGTGGCCCCTGTATCTTTAACATTCTCACAATACTTTTTACTCCTTACGTGGTAATTAAGGTACTTGACTCCACTCAGGTCTACCTTTTATTGAAATAAAGAGCAGTACGAGAGGATAAAAAAGAGCTGTCACTTGATTGATACACTAGCCCATCCGCTCAGGTCTACCTTCTCACTGACCGAAGTGCTCCATGTTTTCTATGCGTGCGCATTGAAGAAACTGCGGCTCGCTTTCTAAAAATGCAAAGCACATTCTCACTCTCATAGCAACTCCCACGTAAACATTTTCATCAGCACAGTTGCAAAAAGGAAATGTCAATAAAAACTTGCGAGAATTTGCTATTTGATCAGACTTTACTGCTGAATCCTTCGTAAAGGCGAGAGTAGCACGTTATCAGAGAGCAGATTGTATGGGAGTTAGGGTTAAGTGACAAATCTGTGAGAGCTAGTTCAGAATGCAATGCAATATATATATATATATATACATATATATATATATATATATATATATATATATATATATATATATATATATATATATATATATATTCTCTGGCCATCCCACTGGTGTTGGAATCCTCGCCGTGGCATAAAATTGTCCAATTGTGGTAGCCCGCTTACGAGTAACTGTAAACTCCCTGTCAGCTATTGCCTACTGAATTAATGTCGGGATATTGTCAAATGTCGGGAAAAACGATAGTATGAAAGTAGCAATTTCTTAATTTCCCGCTTTGACGAAGGCTTTTGCAAAGCAAAGAGACGAGTGTTTGCATTACATTCTCTTCGCTTCAGTCGGCGAATAATATCCAATGCCCACCCTATATGCGAGTGACAGCTGGCGCTTCACAATAATATCAGTGCTTCATTCTCATTGTTATGCTCAATAACAATATTCTCTGTATGGAAATGGTAGCTCCGCAGTGGCAGAATCTTCAGTGCATTACATGTAGCCCAAACCGAATATATCCGGCGTAGCTTACGCCTTTTTCTCGATGTAATGCCGTGTGATTGTTTAATTTTTAGTGTTGTCCTATAGGCACACGAGATCAAAAAGGAAAGTTGGCATTGCTTTTCCTTTCTCGGTACAAGTCTTCACAACTCAATGAAACCAAGTGCAAGGATCAGTTTTCCCTTCTCAGAAGAAAGGCCATTAATGAAAGCAAGATTTATTCTATTTTGCAACAGGGCATTTTCCAGTGTTCTTGAGAGCGTTACCTCAACCATTTTTTCTGTGGGCAAGCCACCAGACCGCCTTGCTTTATTTATGCAAATCACGATGGTTGTATGGCTAGCTTCTATCATACAAAAGAAACGTCCTTTCATCTTTTCCAAAAGTTGACGGAATCCCTAATGAAATTCTTGAGTATTTGTTTTCTCTGGCGTTAAGGCAAAGGCTGCTAAATGAATTTCCGGCATGAGCTTAGGATGCAATGTGTTCCTTCTCTTTCCTCTAATGGTGTGAGATCGGTGATTTCTTGGTATCAGCGTACATGAATTTGTAACGTATTGAGTTTGATGTGTTAGTTATGTGCTGTATTTTGTATCACTGTAATTATCATGTTGCGTTGTATTAAATACTCTTTCCGGGCAATGTGTTGTCCTGTCAATGTGAATTGTGATCTTGACGTGTCATCTATTTTAGCGTGCAGGTAATGTCATATGTAGTAAGTATTCAATGTAGAATAGTCTTTCATTTGCATAACACCAGAAAACATCAAGAGGCGTTGTCTATTGCAAATTCTTCGTTAGGCCTCGGCCTTGGGCCTAGGCATAAAGTACTATTGCAAATATGGTGACTGCTCACTATCATAACAAGAACCTAATCGCTACAAATGGTGACAGAGAGAGATGGTAGTGAACAGTAGATTGGCGTATCTTTCAAGATGAATAATTACTACTGCTTTTCGCTTACTTTTTATTTCTCCTGGCTTACATGACGAATATCACGGTGCGGATGGTTAATCCTGATTCAATGTTCTGATTGCCGATTCATTAGATTTCCATGCCGGTGGTGATGGATGTGATTTGAACGATTATTTTACCTGGTTTTCAATGTTCTGATTCTATTCGTTGGATTTCGATACCATACGTTATACTACTTCCTTACGTTCGACTACGACGCTGTTGATTCAAGCTCTTAAGAAGACAATGAATTAGAGTTAGTTAGTGTGCTGGCCAGTCGAAGGTTGCAGCAGAAATGCTTGAGGGAGCCTTTAACATGTTA
>OLMO02000262.1:6174360-6210177 GCA_900291935.2 Cassiopea xamachana | reverse complement strand
ATATTTCAACATGTGTAATGATGAAATCACGGGGGCAGACTTGTCCGCTTTGCATCGACAAAGCCTTCATGCTACCCATCATTCCCAATCATTACTTGAATGACGCCTTCATTAGTATCCTCCAAAGCTCTCTCGTCTCCCATCGAAATGGTATGTTGATTTCCACTTCCAAAGAGTTAAATTGAAAGTTACCTCTTTTTAGCCAAGATAAACGCTGTTACGAAAGGGGAAAAGCAGACAGCGATGCATTACGCTGCAAAGAACAATGCCGTTGCATCGCTCAAATCGCTACTAAGTCTTGGAGCACATATCAATGCAAGAGATTACAAAATGAGAACACCATTGTTTGTTGCCTCTGAAGCGGGTAAATTGTACCTAATCTCACTCAGTTTGACTTGCCTATCCTGCAGTATATTACTTGTTGCATATAATTCGCTTTTTAGCATTCTTATTTCAAAATAAATACATGAGCAGTTTAGTTCAAAGAACAATTAGCTTAATTGAAGATATTTGATGTGTATTGAGTTTAGGTTCAAAATTATCGTGCTCACATGAAACAAAACAGGCACTTTTCATGCAACACAAAGTCACTTTAATGGTTGATGCAACAATTAATTGTTACATGATTTTCTAAATTAAGCAATGCTAATCATCAAGTGCAACTATTAACAAACATGTAGTACAGTTGTACCTACATCCTCCTTGAACCACACAACATCAATCTCGCTGTTCACTCCTGACCAACAGCTCGACCAGAAGCGGCACAATTTTTGCTAGAGCGTGGAGCACCAGTTGGTGTATACGACGACAGTGGGACACCTTGCCTCTCTCTTATGATCGAGAAGATGCCGCATGTTGCAATTGAGGCCATTGAGCAGTTCCATAACATCGACAGAGCATTTAGAAAGCAATACTTTTACTTGAATTACCTAGAGAAGGATTCAAAGTTCTTGCAGGATCCAGAACCGACCAGTAAGCGTGAAAAGCGAGAGAAAAAAGAAAGAGAAAAGGAGAATAAGAGAATAATGAAAGAAAAAGGTATGAAAGTACCCAAACCACTGAAGACGTTTGCAAAAATGCCAATTGAGGTAACTTTTGTTGCTTTTGATAATCTCTTGCATAAATGTAAGAATCTGGACAGCATGAGAATTTGACATTAATAGTTTATTTGCATATTTGTATTTACTAGGAATTAGAATCTAGAAGGTACGTGTAGGAAATGTACTGGAAATTTGATATCTTTATCACTTGCCCAGCATCAGGGATTCACTCAAGTGTGAGCCCAACATTCATCTCATTTAATGCCCTAGTGGGAGATTCAGTTTTGAGACTTGCCTTGATCCGAAGGTAGCTAAGCTGCAAAGTGTTACACAGCAAAATCATCTTCCAACTTTTCTGCATTTTAATGGATGCAGCAGATCCATCCATCGATTAAATCAAAACTTGGACTCTAATTGGTCTGCTTTTGCGTCAAATGTTAAGCAGAAACAACTTGAAATCGTAAATTAGCATTTACACCTTAATATCAAAAGGTTTTCCAAATCACCAGCATTGCTGCTGAACTGCCTGAAATGGAAAACCTCAGGCAGTTCTTTTTACATCATGAGGTTCTTTTTGCAAAATAGTTCAAGAACAGTCCTTATTACTGTCAAAGTTCCAATAACAATAGAAATCCACAATGTTGTAAAATACAACATACATTTTAGCAACTACTGAAACCTATGTAATACAATTCAATGTTGGAAAAGAGCTTCAAAATTCTTTTGGACCAAGAAATTTAAATGACAACATTTGCTCCAAGTCAGAAAGTGACCATGTGTTGCTGCTAGTGTCATTGATGAGTTGTATATTCTTAATGGTAACAACGTTGATGTTCACCTGAACCTGTTAAATAGCTGTGTCTAGCAAATTCCTCTCACGTGAGCTTACTTCTAGGCTTATTGAATGC
This sequence comes from Cassiopea xamachana, assembly GCA_900291935.2. Lineage (NCBI taxonomy): Eukaryota > Metazoa > Cnidaria > Scyphozoa > Rhizostomeae > Cassiopeidae > Cassiopea > Cassiopea xamachana. The sequence goes on along the minus strand of OLMO02000262.1, from coordinate 6,208,229 downwards.
AGTAAGCCATCAGCAGATTCTACGGCAATCTCATCTACATGTATACTCTCAAGTGCCAAGTAGATGGGGTGTCCTAATAACCAGGGAGCTAGAAAAAATTCCTACTTGTAATGAACGGGGATATCGCAATTTGAAAAATAGCTTAAAATGAGTATATAGCGACAGAAAGAACAAAAACACGTTAAAAAACATGAAAAAGCTTCAAACGTTTTGAAGCGAGAATTCAAGCGTTTGAAACACTCCTTTTTGTCTTCAAAAGTGGGTATGTATAGTACTAACAAGGAGATTATATAAAATAAAGAGTTAGTAAAAATCTTCATTTTCTCTAAACTTGATAAACATGGGGTTGCAATAAGATCCGGGGTGTCGAAAAGAGCGTGGATATTTATTAGGCACTTGAGAATAGATGTATACCTATTCTTCAATTGATCCCTTTCGTCATCTTTTAGGTAATTCTCCAATACAATCAGCTTGACCTCATTATGCATCCTGTAATTCAAAGACTTCTTCTTGTCAAGTGGAACTTATTCGGGAAATGGGGGACAATTGGTCTTGTTGCTGTAAACCTCTTTTATACATTAATATGGACTGTGCTTGGAATATTGCTTCCACGAAAAGGAGAGAGTTACTATACTCCATTGTCATCCAACTGGTGGAGATTGCTTTTAGAAATAATTGGTTTGCTGCTAACAGCATACTTCATTTATACTGTGAGTCTTAAAACTTTTTTGTTGCATTACTTCTTTTCTTTTGCATTGCGATTGCACGCATGCGTGCTTTATCTACGCTTCAATTTTACAGGTAGAGTGCAATAATCCTTTTCTCTTTGCTAGATTTTCAGACATGCCATATTATACAGTGTTGTCCCGCATATAAGTAACAAAAATTTAAGAAGCACAGACCCTGCTTCTAAAAACCAATACCCTATTTTATAGGAAACTAGTGAAAGTTTTTTGTCTCTTGTGGCAAAAATATTTGCAGGTATTAAACCTTTTGCATGTATTAAACCTAAGCTTTATAAGTCATTACCAATGAAAGCATTGCTAGTGCTTCTAGCAGAGCTTCAATATGCAATAAGATAGTTTTTGCAATGTAGCTCAATGAAATGGCATTCTGACCAACAATAGGTGGCATCCATGAAGGATGTCCGTATAATGTGGAGGAAAGGGGTTAGTAGCAATGCAGGCAAAAGTGGACAGGTGGAGGGAGGAGGTTTATCTGTATATTCCTTTTCAGAGTTGTCTCTGTATGAGAAATGAGAGCATTTAAAGGTCATTTTATGGTCATCTTCTTGCTTTAAAGATTGAAAAATAAAGATGCAAAGCAAGAAATAAGTACATTATTTATGTTTTGTTCAAAAACTAAATTTGCCATAGTTTTTGCAGCTCTTTATTTGACTTTGAACTCAGCATCCGCGTGGACAGGAGGAAGTGGTTTTTAAGCAGCAGGTGGACAGGTTTGCACGGGGGAGTGGTTGAAAAATTGCAAATATGTGCGGAATCACTAATAGATTACCCCCATACACTTGTTCAGCTAAGTAATGCCAGAGTAAACTGCTGAGGTGGCTTTGTTTCTAACTGTCCTATCAAACTGGAAAAGTGGTAGAACATTGCAAATTAATCATGCAACAGCTATTTGAAAATCTACTACCAAATAGCTTAGACAATACCTTTATTATGCATTGGTATGAGTGTTATTGCAAATTCTCTAGAGTATTCATCTAACAAAGTTTAACTAAATTCTTTGCAATGCACTTTACTAGGAGACAAAACAATTCAATCTGGAGGAAAGAACCTACAATAAGTGGAGACAGTGGCGCACAAGAGAAATCGAAAAAGACATAGATTACTGTCATCCCAGATGGCCAGAAGAAAGAAAGTATCTTGACTCAGAGCTTCAGCAAGTTCGCACATATCAAAGAACATACTTCAGGCAGCCTTGGAATATTTTTGAATGGCTTACCTACCTTGTTGTCATCGCCTTGGTAATAACAAGAATCATAGCAGTTGCATCTCCTAAATCAATTGGTGAAAATGTCCACCCTCAAACATATACCATAGGTCTTATCTTTATCTGGTTGAGACTTATGAGATCATGTCGAGGATTCAGGAGTCTGGGGCCTTTCATTGCTATTCTAGGCTCTGTTATAGCAAACACGTTAAAGTTTGGCTTTCTTTTCTTTGAGTTCTTTATCCCGTACACAGTTGGGTTTTGGATAATTTTTGGAGGAGCAGAGCACGGAAAGAAGATGGGTGCGAACAGTAAAGATTGGCAAAATTTTAATGATTTGGTATTCTCTGTTTGGCAGGTATGACATTGATGATACAATCGCTCACGTTCAACCATAATTAGCAATCTCCTTTGTACAATTTTTCTCCTCTTTTCAGCTGGAATCCATATTGCTACTTTCCTTTATCATATAAAACTGGTATTGGTGCAATACCCATGAATTTCCCACAGTAAAGATTCTAGAGAAAGTGAATACCAGTTTCAAATTTTAAGGATAACAGAACTATGTCATAACAACGTGGCTTGGCATAAAAACTCCCACTTACAAGCTCCGAGAGCCTTTTCATAAAAGTCTCTATTAAGGCCTTGGGCTCTGCATTGGCATAAGAGAAGGGTTCACTCATGTCAATTAGTAGAGACTACTACCATTAGCAAGGTAGTAGCAACGGAAAAGCAAAAATTCTTCACTAGAATAGCATGGAGTTTAGGTTCATTTCTTTTGTTCTTGTACAATGTAAGGCCCTTTGCAATATTCTATGTGCTTCTGGAACACTGTGCTTCATGAACAGTAAGAAACAAATGCTGAATACATGGCGAATGTACGGAGGCCAGGGGGATATGGCTCCAGAAATGTCCTTAGCCCCTTCACTGGCCTCCAACTCTTTGAGTAGGTATGAATAATATACATGGAGCAAACATGAAAATCCTATACTGACACTGTACTTTGACTTATGCAAAACGTCCCTCTTGTTTGCTTTGCGTCGTCTGACTTTGCATGCTTATAGTAAAAAATTTCAGGTTTTCATGCTTTTTTTATGCTGCAAGTTCTTCAGATATGCTATCACCCTATATTTCTCTGTCACTTTACCTGCTCTCTTTAATTGTTGCTTATTCATCTATAAAGGCCAAATTCCCATGCTCAAAAAAACCTTTTCACTGGCATAAAAGGGATGGGCAACAAGACTTTCTGGGGGCTAATCCCACAGGCCCCTTTCCATTCTCCCCAAATCCAAGAACCATAGCCACAAGACTTTTTCCGCTAGAAACGCCCCTGGGTGAATAGATTCCTGTTTGCAGCATATGGAAAGGTTCATTGTCATGGAACTCTCTGACTCAATTAGTGGGACCTATTAAGGCAAACTCTTTGTTTAGTCCAATATCCAAGCCTCTGCTGCTGCTAATTTCTTATGAACACGCAATGCATTGCCTCCTTCAGCATGAGGCACATTGTGATCAGGGGCCCAAATTTCGGTATGCATGGTATGGTGCCACATCCCCAACAATTTCAGTACTCGGATCAAAGCACTGCTTGCTACTGACCAAAAGCGGTCCACATCCGGTTTGAAACTCTTTTACAGTATAGCACTTAATTTAAAAGTGAAATTTTCATACAGCGTAATGTCCATATTTTTTCCTACAAAAAACTCAACTAATCGAAACTGACGTCCTATTGAACCTTAAACCTTGAATTAATCTTAAATTTCTCTTATCCTTCAGTTATTACGAGCGGTAACACTCTTGTGTATTAAGCCCTTCTAGAAAAATGGGTAAGGGCTTTAGGAGAAACTACCACTCATTATTCCTACATAACTGTAAATCGTCATATTCAATTGTCATTGATTGTATGCTTTTAAACATTTTACTTATTTTATTAATTTTCCACAAATATTAAATGTGTACTGCAAGTAATTTAAGATGCACGTCTTTGAATTGTATGAGATAAAAATAGTCCATTTATACTGACTTTAAACGTAGCATAATCCTAAAAATTTTGCTAAAGCTGCGTCACAGATTCCCATTTTCATTCTTCTTTCCTAGTCCCACTACCACCTGGTGGTCACTTCAGAATCCGTTGGTGGGCTCGTAATCATCATATGAAGTACGAACACAAGTTACTCCCCCCTTGTAAACTAATAAAGAATAGGTCCTATCTAGGAGATATCCCCCTAATGAAGAATTCATTTTTCGCCCCTGATTTTTAAGACGCATATGATTCCACATTTCCCAAAACTTCATTACTTTGTTTTGCATCCAACCACACATGGAAGGAGGTGACGTGCTCTATTGCAGTGACACGTGATACCATCAATCAATCACTCTCTTTGGTAGGGGTTCATATACTCCATCATAGTGCTAAGTGCTATCATCAATGGAAAACAGCATAGCTGAATGCGTCACCGTCTATCAAAAGTCAAAATTGAAATGTGGACTTCAATCCATCATCTTTTCAGCATGAACAGGCAAGTGGAGACACGTCCTTTGCAAAAGCTACGTTGAGTTCAGAGAGCCCAGCTTTCTTTAGCAAACTATGAAAAAGCACCCCTTTCAACCCCAAAAGTGCTTTCTTGCATAATTTTTTCTGCCCAATTTCATTACGTAATATGAAATCCAGAACAATCTTTGTAATCACGGCCTTCTATGAAGAAGATAGTTAGCATTGTTAGCAACTGGGCATTGTCTATCTAGCAGGCTCTGTTTCTATCAGTCAATGTTTTAGAAGGAAACAAAGCAGAGAATTGTACAATACCAACGCTCCATGAGTGTGATTCATGCATGGATAATACGAAGTTTGGTATACAGTCGTTGCCATTTTATGGGGGTGACTATTTGCCCCGTTTATGGCCTATTCCCTTCACTTTTTAGGTGCTCCCTACTCCCCTGTTTACGTGTTATGTTGAGGATGTGCCCACATTTAGCGTGCTCCCCTTTGAAAATATGTACTTTTAAAAGGTCTGATGTAGAGCACTGAACATAGAATTCATAATCAGGCTATCTCAGTCCATGATACTAAACATGAAGATGATGACAAGAGTGGATTTGGGATGTATGGACCTTTTAATCTGCTATTGGCATGCCATTGCCACCTTATGCGTAGGGAGTGGTACTGGCTAAATGTTTCCGGTCCCGGCACAGCTCGACCCTAGTTAATAGAACAGAGACTGGTTAGAAAGCTCTGCGGGATTGCGCAATATGTTCTTATTCTTGAAAAATTGCATCACGTGACCAAGGAGAGTACAAGGCCACTTGAGCGCGTAAACATTTCGCAGTGTAGTTATTATACAAAGGTGTTCAAACAAGGTTACTTGTGTCATAGTTGACTTTCAGAGTAAACTATGACACAAGCTGGATCCAAAGCTGGACTTTGGGGCATCTGATTCAGTTTATTGTCTTATTAATGGGAAAGGCATCTAAAAAATTGTTTTCTACAGAAACTATTACTGTTTGGGAGGGGCCACGGCCCTTTGGCTCCCTTGATTTGCCCCTGTGTGAGAACTTTCATTAGATCTTTTTATTCATATATTCGATAATAATGAAAAATAAGAGACCATCTACTTGAGGATGGGAGTCAAGCCACGGAATAATACTATAACTGATATTCGCTGTTCTTCGCTGCGTTTTAAGTGCCCAAGTGCAACTTTCAACGCTGCTTGTCATACATAACTGCATGTTCTGAATTATGGCATGCTTTTGTTTCCTTTGAATTTTATTTATAAACCTCCAACTCTTTTATAATTGCTCCTTGAGTCTCTTGCTGTATAAAAGTCGATGATTAGGGGCATAGCAAGTAGCAGTCGCAATGAATATCCAAATGCAAAATTTTCGTAAAGCAAATGACTCTATGTTAAACTCAAGCCTTTCGTCAAACCAGCAAAGGTAGGTAGATAAAAAGCCAGCTGAAATTTTGGACTGAGTAGTTGCCAGTTAGATATCAGAGGTAGCTTTGCATACTGTTACAAAAACTTCTTCCTGGCCTACAAGATACATCAAAGCTCAGTGTGAGACTGGGTGATAAATCCAAAGATCAGAAACCAAAGAAAGTGAACAATATCCTTGCAAAGTACATAAAATATTACCTAAATTATCAGTTGCTTCCTTCAACTCCAATTGGCTATCTATATTGCTTTCTAAAAACGCAATAAGCTCCATAACATTGGACTAATATACAGAATTTGCTGCCTCAGCTCCCGTCCATGTTTACAACTTGTACCAACTTCTACCTTCTTTGGTCACGTGATGCATTTTCGAAGTGGTTCAACATACACCAATAGACCCTTTTGTCAAGGCAAGCTTCCTATCCAGTCAGTATTCTATTAACTATGGTCTGACTAAACCGGCCTATGAACTCTAGAAAATGTAATTCGGTGGGCTGAGATGTTGAAAAGGGCTGCAAGTTTTTGATACTTCCACAGCGTTAATGCCAGTGCTTTCATATGTACATTGCAAAGTTCTCGATATTGAGAATTTGACGCTTTCTTCATTTCATTTAGCCAGTCTTGCAGGCATTCGCCCCTGGTTATATCTATATAGTAATTTGATCTATAGCCAAATTGAGGAAAGAGTGCAACAGGATTCAAGACGAGGACCTTCTTACTATTTACCGATTTTCTTACTAGTCTAAATCTTAAAATAAAAATTTTCCATTTGCGAGCCATCACTATCTTCTTTTTCCAGATGACACTTGTTGGGAACATCAACTGGGACGGTCTCGTAGCAGTGCACCGATTGATGGCACAAGCTCTTGTTGGTACATACTTTGCTCTCGCAGGAGTTGTTTGCATGAATCTGTACATTGCTCTGCTGACAGATACATTCTCAAGGGTATACGCAAGAGCATTAGCCAATGCTGTCATGCAACAGACACATATCATCCTGTCAATCGAGAAATCGCTTTCAAAAGAGAAAAAGATCCAATTTGGGCACTACATGAAAAATGAATGTGGCCCATTGGTAGGTTACAACTTATGTATTAAACAGAAAAGACTGAGCTATTGCACTACTCAATAAATTGTCACTTATTTTATCATCATAGATTTAAGTGTACTTTTCCAAATATAATTCTCTCACTGATTTCAGAGGTGTAGCAAGCTTAATCTTTCTCTTATACCAGTGGCATAGTGTCAGGGTATTCAAGGTATTCACTGAATACTCTACAATTTTCAGAAGAAAACAAAAATCTGCAATAAAAATCTGTTATAATGTCCATTGAAATGGCAAATGTAGTTGCCTTTCAACCTTTTAGCCAATCTAAACTTCAATATAATGAACGCTGAAGCTGTGAGACCTTAAGAGTGAAAGAAGAACTTCATGTTAAACTTAACTCTGTCACGAATACTCAGTGAATACCCTGGCGGTAGTCAGCCAATCAAACTGCTCCATTTTAATCTATGAACTCCTCATAAATCTCCGAAAACAATGACAGTGGACGCAGAAAATCGTTCAGCGTAGAGACTCGGTTAGTGATTGAGCAGCAGTCGCTCGCAGCCGTAGTCTCACTTCCAAGTTGATAGAAGCGATCATTGCTGCTGTCGAATGGATTAAAAAGTAATTATTGAAGAATTCAAAAAGAGCTCCGTGGTTATTTATTGTTCAGTAAACAATCTATAATTGCAATTCTATACCATTTTTCTAGTAGCAGCAATTATGAAGACCAGTGAAAAGTACGTTGTTCATTAAGCTCTATGGCCTAAGGCACCTTATGCTCGTTTATTCACCGTATGAATCTCACACCTTGGTTAGAAAGTGCACTATAATGTTTACGTTTGCTTAAGTGGTGAATGCTAAAAGATTTCAAAAAGTTCCCTCGAATAAGCAAGTTCATTGGTTTTTTTAAAAGTTCGAAGCATTTGTGTACTTTTCAGTTCTCAATTTTGATGGAGCAATTTTCTACTACTTCTGCTGTGATGTGTACTTCCTGTTATCCAATAAAAAGCCTTCAATAAGGGAATTTACTAAGCACCCTGTTTTACCATATTTATGCTCAGGCTCAAGGAGCCACAACCAGGCACACCAAGCCACAACCAAAAAAATTTCTAGAAGCTTTTGATAGAATCCCCAGTTGAAGAGGTCACGCTAGCCACTGTATTGCACATCACATTTTTGAGGTAAAGAGAAGCACGCAGCCAGGCTTTTGTTTCAGGGGTTGCAAAATTGTCGTGGAGCAATCATGTAATACAAAATCTGTAGGGCTTATTTCATACTTTATTCTATTTCAATCAAATGAATAGTGTGTGTACAAGGAAAAGGCTGAACTTTCTAGTATGTCACAGAGACCAAGGTAGAGCTCAACCAAGATTTCAAGAGATTGCTTCTGTAAAAATAATAATAATAATACAATTTTTTATAGTTGGCTTGAAGAATAGCTTATGCTAATAAACGCCAACTCTACACTGGTTACAATGAAAGCTAAAAATGAATAGTGAACAGTATAAAATGAAGAACTATATACAAATGTGACAAGAACATTCAAATCCCTTCCAACTTATAATTTTCATATTGAATTCATTATCAGTTTTTGCAGCTTTATTTTGATCTAGAAGTTGATTCCAAATTATGCGCAGCTTCAAAGATATAGCAACAATAGAAACAATTCAAAAACTTTCTAGGAGTGGCAAAAAGCTAGCATCCTGTTGCCCAGAGGTGACATTTGCCAGCCAATGCTACCCCATGTCCACAGGCTTACATACAGACAACCCCTTATTTCACTTAAAGCAAACAACTGTGAAACGACAAATTGAAAGTAGTATCGTAGGAAATTTCACTGCTTGATCTAAACAACAACATCTCACAACTTTTTCCTTGTATACCTTTACGACGACATGTGAAACTGAACCTTTTGAGCTTTATGTTCAATATGACGTTCATCACTGCACAAATTCGAAGCTATCACTGCACAATTCTGCTTCATAACTGCACAAGTTGGTTATCACTACACCTTAGATTACTGTCTGCCTAATTATCAGACGCTAATTCACACATAATCTATGCATAAACTACAAAATCTACACTGAAATTAACAATTTTAAAATTAATTGTACGATAAAAACTTTTTGCTATGCATGATACCAACTGCATCAATTTTGTGTATATTTCTTCACTTTGTTTGGTTTTCATGAAACTGGAGGTCTTCTCTATCCCAAGGACCTAATGTGCTAGAGAAGAACTAATGCATATCTCAAATCAGCGTGGAAGATATGCTATGAAATAGTGATTTAGACTTGTGATGAAAAATATGTGTTTACCAGTTGTACCGACCCATTCAAATAGTGCTTCGATCCATTCATAGCAATAAGAGAACAAAGAACTTCTAGAAACCCAACAAACAAGTGACAAAGTGCATAAGAATATGGATGAGCTGGAATGTCGGAATGGAATGTATATGGAGAGTTTGCCTCAAGATTTGCTTCTGAGCAGTAGATGATGTTCAGATCTATGTAATAGTAGTATGAAGTTAAGCTCTGTGTATATTAACCAAATTATAAGTATTTTTGCTAAGTACTGTTTGAGTTATGGAGCTTGCAGGATGGGCTTGCACTGAGACATTTATTGTTAGAATTTCAAAAGGAACAATTTATGAGAACCTTAGATGTGCCATATGGTGTTGGTTTCATTGACACTTCTCATTGATGGTCTTCCTTTAACGAAATATAAGTCCTGATGGCAATAATGAACTTTGATCTTTCGTAGGAGGTATATTCACGTGACGAAGGGACTTCACCTCAAGCTCATGATAGCAAAATACTTGAGAAAGCTGTGCACCATGTAAATGTCAGAATTGATGAGCTAGAAGACAAGCTGAATGTTGGCTTTAGCCATCCTAGAACAAAAGATGGTGGACAGATAGGAGGCATTGGTAGCAGGAGTGGATCGTTTACTGGAGGGGATGGTCGTGGTGGTGGTAGTGATGGAGGTGGTGGTGGTGGTGACGATGGTGGTGGTGGTGGGCATGGAGGTGATAGACCAGGAAGCGGAGCTATTAACTTTAGCCAGTTGAATCATTCCATGAGCAGGCAGAACAGACAAATGGGACTGGTGCAGCAAGAAGTCAGTGCAATAAAGCAATTGGTGTTTCAAATGCAGAAATCACCACCTTCCTCTCATAGTCTTCAATCACAACTACCTCATCTGCTAGATAGTGATAACTCAAAGCAGCCACATCCGCTGGGAGCAATTCCAAGAGTGTCAAACATGGAAAGCAGCCAGCCGTATACACCAGGAATAAGTGATCAGCAACAGCAGCAACAACAGCCTTTCATTTCACAAGGAACCAACTTCTTTGAAGCAAGGCAGCCTCAAGATGGGTTAATTCGATATACGGACTCAAGAAGTGGACTTCCAGACAGCTTTCCCCAATCAGAAGCAATGAGAAGCCAAAGGAGTGAACTTGATGACCACCAGGATCCCATAAGCAGCTACCCACTACCAAGAGTTGAGTACACAACTGGGGTGGATCACTCGGCTCGGAGTAAATCAGTTTGATATCATGATTCATGTGACGTGAGCAGCTGTTATATTTTGGTAGTGTAATATAACTATAATATCAAAAGCACAATTTTGTGGCGGCTGCACAACTGCAGCACTAGATGTAATTCAGTAGTAGTGATGAGGAAGAGAAAATAAATAAACTATGAGCTGTCATAGCCCAAGTTCAGAGTTTTTTGCATCAACTGTCAATTAGGGTGAATTTCATGATGGTCAAGTTATGCTGGTGCCATCTTTCAACTTTCTCGAACTAATGTCACATTCATTAAAAATTAGATTCCATAGCTATTTGTTACCTTGCTCATCAAGCAAATGCTGCACCCGCTATTATAAAATGTAAAAATATGCATGCATTGAAAATCTTCAACTGCTTTCAACTATCAAAAAGGTTCACTATATGTAAACTTTGATCATGGTTTGAGATTGTGCTTTGTAGCACCTTGAAACTTTGTACGAAATACCTGTTGATCAGTACACCAACTTTAACAGCAAGGAAGTCACAGCAGGGTACTCGCTCTCAAATACAAGACTCTAAAGAATGGCAAAGTCAAGGGACTGTTTTCCAGACAGAACGTTGGAGCTCAAAGGAGTACACTGCAGAACCAAGGGAATATGTTACAAGCGCAGAGGGATAGATTTGAAGATAATGAAGATGGAAATAAAAAACTTCACAACTTTGTTTTTCAATTAAGTGAGAAAATATAGTAAATGTGAAGATTTTAATGTCGAGTGACGATAGAATACCAGCAGACAGTATTAAAAGCAGATTATACCTAAGTCTCTTTTGAAGGAAAATTGCACATTTTCAAGATCAATGTTGATGAGTAAGGTCATTTTAGGTCTTGCCTCTATTCTTCTTCCAAGATATAGCTTTTCTTCGAATTAATGCATATAAATGCATTCACACCAAATTTATGAAAGATATGGTGAAGGCACTATTCGCGCCCCTTAGTAACCAAACCAAATAATTTCTAATGGATCAAAGCACGTGTGAATTAATTGTTTAATATATTTTTAGCAATTTCTGTTACTTGGTTTGTAAGATTAGCTCTTGCTAGAAACTTTCATCTCGGTCGCCATCAAACTTGTCTTTCCATTACTACTGTCGTTAAAACTGTGTTGCTATCTTTTCTTCATCTCTGTTAGGAAGCAAGTTACTGAATTTTTACAATCTTATCTAATCATTCTTTACAGAAGATCCACGTTTTAATAGTTTAACATTTCATCAACATTTCTAGGCCTAAATGAATGCTAGATTAGGAATGATTTTAATGCTGTCACAAATTTACCTTGGCCTTGGCATGGGGAAATTACCAAACTTCTTACTATCAAATTTTTCTGCCTTCTTTGGCCCTGCACTCAAGCCTTTGGGTAGGGACGTAGGAGGTATTCAAAAAGTGGGGGGCACATGCATTCAGGGGCAACCTTTTAAGCATGAAAGGGCACTTTGAATGCTGAGAAGGGACACTTTATATACAAATTTGTGAAAAAGTGGAGGCTGCATGTGCCCCTGTGCCTCTCAGTTCCTACCTCCACTTTTTTATCTAATATGACACCTACCTTGTACTTTGATTTTTGATAAGATAGTGAATTTATCTTTATCAAAGTCTTTTATGCTATATAACTTAAAAATTTCATTCGCCGTCCTTTCTGTCACTAATTGTTTCACAGGTAGAATCATAGGTATTTTACAGACTTCTTTTTATAATATACATGGCATAAAAGCAGTCAAATATCTAGGGGAGCGATGCTTTACTTGTCAAGTTTTTTGCTATTTTCCTTATGTTCTGCCCCCTTGGGAATAATTACAACCTAAAATTGTGCCCACCAGATAAGCAGATCCAGCTTTGTGGCTGTATGGAAGATAAAACTAGCTCTTCCTTACATTTAAAACTCTCTGGCAATCCTGTTTATAGCATCTATTGGAAAGAGCATTTTACCGGATGCTTTTGTCCGGACGGCTGATGACACTAGTATTTGTTACCGTTCCCATAAAATCACTCAGTTGAATAAGGCTGTCGAAAACGACCTCTAAAAACTAGAGGGCTAGAAGAAAAAAAGCTTTCTTTGAATGTGGCTAAAACTAGTACAATGTTAATTTCTACCAAGCAAAAGTACAAGGGCTTGCAAAACCAAAGCCATGATCTTTGTGTGAAAGCAAAAAGGCCCAGAGCTTGATACTGTTATGAAAACAAGGTATCTTGATTCAATATTGATAGCTCTCTCGATTGGAAGGTTCACTTAAAAAGATGCGTTGAAAGCACTCTACACAGGTATTGTGTGACATGAATGAAGTGTGCAACATGAATGAAGTTGGAAGCATCCCAACGATCTAGAAACCAATGCGACCGCTTTCTTTAAGCTATTGCTGCCCTTTACGTCTAAGCAATCAAAGTCCTGGGAAAGCATAAATACTCAGCCACCGACCAATCTTCGATCTATTTCACTGAAGTTGCAGCTGAAACCTGAGTAGGAGTTCAAAAATATACAAAAATAGACAATATCTTCAATTACCAGCTACTGTTCCATCTATCTATTTTCCTCTAACGGCCTGACCAAACGATCCAACATTTTTTCTAGCGTTAATCCAACTTCATCCAACACGAGTTGAATGACCAACGCTGAAACATTTGGCCACCTTGTTAGGTGATCCAGCAACTGTTAGATGAGGTCTGAAAGTTTTTTAAAAAGTTTTATGATCCAACACTCGAATGTTATTATTCTAAGGTCAAGTTGGATGCTTGACCAGGGAGGGCAAAGTTTTTTAATTTTGGCATGCGTAGCAGGCAACGTGATAGCGCAAAACTTCTTTGTAATGATATTAAAGATTTTCAAAAAACTTTGTGCGGCTTTCAAGGTATTTCTCTATATGACAATGTATCCTCTTTCCTAAATTCTGCTATTACGGCCTTCAAACATTTCAAGATTTTATAACTGTGGGAATTGTTAGTCTTTTCACTGATATACTTATGTTTTCCAATATTGTCCTGCTGCTATTAATCCTTTGTCATGTCCACTTTTTGTCATCTAGGGCATTTGCAAGATCTCTCAAGCATGGAATAGTTTCATACGACAATTGATCGATCGTTTGGCCACGTTGGATAGAGTTTTGGATCGCTTGGCTGGGCCTTAAACGAGGTAAATCGGAAGTAGCACACCAAAAAACGGAACGGGACTGCGATAGAAGCAGTGGCGTGCCGAATGATTTTTGAGTGGAGGTGTAGCTACAGAGTATAAAGTGAATAAATCAAATGGGTGGTTAGATGCTGTTATAAAGCCCAGAGTAGGCAACACAGATATACATATTTAGATACAAAGAACTTTCTTTCCATGATCTTCCCCTTCCACAGTAATTCCATAGTAACAACCATAACTACCACATACGTAAATCTAAGCCTCTAAGAAGTAGTATTACAAGAGATTTATCGAAAGGCTAATACATTTCCCAGAATTACCGACAAACGAAGATCGAGTGCCGACAATAGTGGTTAGGCAATAGTGGTTTGGGGTGTAACACCCCCACACTTTGTACTTTTGCACATCCTCAAAAGAATTCCTCCTTTTGATATGAAATAGCATTCCAAACATATATTTCCAGCTTTCCCTGCAAAAATTCCCGACTCGGCAGAGCAGTACACCTCTGTTTATCTGTCTCAGTTTCAAATCAGAAGAGCGGTTATTACGTTTTTTTCTCAAAAAGCATTTATTTGAAAGAGGAAACTGATAACAATACGATATCAAAGCCTATTGTCTACTTTAGCTTTTATGTAGCGCAGGACCATCCTCCAGTGAGCAACAACAATAGGCATCCGTATAACCATGGCATTGCAATAAGCAACTCTATACCGCTGAAGTCACGTCTAGTCGGTCGAAAAGCATGCATAATGGACTTAATCACAGATGCCTCCTTTCAACCAACGCAGATCAAATTGAGCTCAAGCAGAATGGCGTAGGCCACTTTGGTGTAAGCGAAAGAAGGCGAGGAGAAGTTACTGGTCATATGTAAGTTCTATTTTAGTTCTTCTAATGCATGATTGTTTCTTAACATGCATGCAATTGACTTCCGCACAAAGCCTTTTCTTTCCTTCGTAAAATGACATTGAAGATTAATACCAAAGCTTCAAAGGCTTATTTTTAAAGAGAAAATAGCATTACGTACAATTTAAGCAGTGGATTACTGTGGAGACTCTCATCATAGAAGAATAACAGTCAATGCGGAAATTCATTTTGTCTAGCTCTGTTTGGAAATCCGTAGATTTTGAATTTAGGTGCCGTAGACTATATTACCCCACTGACCTACTGACTTGTTTCCCACACCACATGTATAATGAAATTTATTGATTATAGACGTTAAGCGCGGGTATGTTAGATTCGTCATATTTGAGTGAAGATATCGAATTTGATATGATTATTGGCAATTAGCGAACGTGTTTCTTCTCACTTAAATTGTTATGCCTAGAAAAACTTGGATTTGAAAAGCAACGGACACCGTGTTACTTTTTACAATGAATAGTAGTGCCCTATCGCTTCCCTTCTGTCTTGGGTTGGATGTGGTGGTACACTTTTTCATAGACCATGGACTTTGTAACGAACCGTGTTTAAGTAATATCTTGCTAATTCATTAATTTAAATTTTTTGTTAAAAGAAAGCTTAAACAAAGAGCTTCCGCATTCTACGCTGCTGCTTGAACTTTTACTAAATTTTTTCCTGAGGATGTTATAACGATTGTTTAAAATAAAGATAGGAGGGGTCAGACAGGCTGTGTACTTGCAACTGTATGCCGATAATACTAGTCGGCTATCCCCCTTCAAAATATTATCTAGTAAGGCATTGGCTAGGACTAGTGTCACACAATAGGTTAACTGTTTCATGTCTATGACGTAGATTTTAGTTTTATTCGTCCAGTCATTGTTTGTGAGTAATCTGTTTCCATGCCATTACCTATCAGTTGCCATCTTATGTTGTAATCGCCGTTGCGTAATAACCCTTTCTTTTTGCTGTGCCATGTGTCTGCCGTAAAATGCCAAAGCTGTATTGTGTAGTTCAATCGTCAGTAGAAGTCGCAAAAAGAAGTTAATAGTGTAAGCCGTCCATGAGTTTAAGTTGTCGTGAGTTTGAGTTAACGTTGCTGTTTTGTTGGTTAACTTTACCTTTGTCTAGTATGGACTCGTAAGATGAGAATAGTTCAAGTCATTAGTTGAAGAAGATTCACGAACTTTTTGTTACTAATCATTGCTATTCCTCTTTCGTTACTGCAAGAGTCTACAAATATAACACTAGGTCTAGGTTGATATCTCACCTCTTTGCAACGCGATTGGTTACTTTATTAAACGGTGTAGGATCAAGAAAAACCTTCCCTATTGACTCAGATCCAGAAGAAATGCATTGGATTGCTCCTTCCATTGCCACTTTGTGAGGACAGGGAGGGGATCCTGTCTTAAATTTTGCTATTTTCCGAGCCTAGGTTGCTTCGAGCCGAATTTTTTCCAACCCAAGGTTTTTCTGAGTGCTGGACCCCTCGTTTAAAGTCGTTTAAAGTCCCAAATTAATCCAAAAATTGTACCTGGTGGGAGACGTGGAAGGAGCACAAAGGCTTATCGGCATTGTTATCTTTATCAATCTATTGCCTGCATTGTGGTTGCGGGCAGGCTTGCTTGTTGTAGTCATAAGGCTGAAATTTGTCAGCAGATTTTCCTATTCCTGTTTAACTAAGGAGGCTATCATTTTAATGCTAGGTATAGGGGTGGAAGAATTGTCGAAACAAATGGAAAACTTTACTTACCCCATTCACTATATTCAATGATATTTGAAACCTCACTTTGAATTGCTGAAAAAACTTCCTACCCAAATAAAATAGGTACTTCCTTCATCCAATTGATATCTATAGCTTAAGAGTGCTAAGGACGCAACTTAGATATGATGGAAAGATATTTAAGCAAAAACACACGCTAATTATTTTAAAAACACTTTTCAATCTCAAACGTTTACATAGAAAAAGTTAGCATAGCTTTACAAATTTATTTAGACAAAATTAACGCATGTAACGCAATGACACTAGGCTAAGGAATTTGAACTCCCTCCAAAAACTCTTCCACCCCTGTACCCAGCATTACAAATGACTGCTCTTTAAGCAGAAAAGTAAGAGCTCTATGTTGGTATAGCTCAATTATATTTTTTGCCAGGCCACATTCCATGCAAACTGTACACGGAAGGTTCTATTTCTGTCCGACTAGTTGGCAAAGGCTTTTTACACTCTATCTATAGCCCTGTTTATACCACTCAAACTAATCCGGGGCGAACATAAGTTATTTTAACCTGGGTCAGATTTTTTCAGTGTAAACGCAACTAACCCGGGCTCGATCTGGGCTCGACCCATTTTACACTTACACTGCAACAGAGGTGAGCTCGCCCCGAGTTTGCCCCTGGTTAGCTGCTTTAAACATAGTGGAAACGCAAATCAGGGTCGCATCTGAGGCAGTTTTACCATTCGCATATGCGTGTTTCTTAGTTGTAGCAAAGCCCACCACTTTGATTTAAAAGTTTGTCACTGATTGTGCTTTTACATTAACAGCTCTATTGGAAATAGGAAAACGTTTGTTGAAATGAGTACATAAGCTTTTGAAAGAAGCTCAATGTGGGCTGATGATGCAGTTATACTCCTGATAATCATTTGGGCTGACGAAAAGATCTAACTGTAGTTATATGTCTGCTCAGGAAAAGGCCGATCTGCGAGAAGATGGGCAAACTATGGTTAAATCCGTTTATTTTCTCAAGCAAGAAAATAGAAGATAATAACAGTTTGTCTGGAAGGAATCGAGAATTGTCTAGATTGCTTTGCTGCGTGAATGAACAACGAGTTCGCCCTGGTTAGCATGTGTAGTGTAAACAGGATGTATCATCAGGTGTAAGCAAGTGGAACAATAAGATAAATCTCATTGACATTGAATGCATCCCAGGCTCTGTTGACTCAGACGACCCACGGTGCAATTACATTACCACATTGGGAAAACATATTAGAACAAATCATTTGTATTTTAATTAAGTGATATATTTGCGCTTAAAAATTTTAATAGCACAATTAAGTTGCTTTTCCGACTTAGCAAATAGCAAGTTTATAGAATTGTTAATTTTATCTTTCCATCTATTGATTTTCACATGTCATCTAACAGTATTGGCAGCAAATAAAGTGCCATTTGCTCTTGCTGTTTCTGTGGTATACCACGCCTTTTCTATAGTATTCTACACTTGCTCTTTCAGCTTCCACACTTCCTCGAAATTAGATGTTGTAGGGATGACGCAGCGCAAATTTTAATGCCTTAACACTTGTAATGACTTTCAGCCACATTGTCATTCACGTCATCGATGCAATTTAAATCATACCTTCCAAGGCAGTTCAAAACCGCGGTATTAAGCATTCTGCATCCCCGTAAATCGAGCTCAAAATTGATGTAAGCAGCACCATAGAAAACCCTGCCCTTGGGAGTAACTAGAGGTAAACACATCCTTTAAGAGACTACGTTTGACGTCGTCTTAGAAATTTCAACGCTTTTAATCAGCATTCTTGTAGATACGTGTAGAGCTATTATGTGTTCATATTGTTCCACTCCTGAGTAGCACTACCTCTCAGCGGCGTTTTGTCCTATACTTCTGTTGACTAATTGTTTAGTATGACAATAGATGCTAGTTTTCTCTGTTTGAATGAGCTCTAGATTATAAACTCATAGCGAAACCTCCATTACAGTAATTCAGCTTTTGATTATCTTAAGCAGGTTTTACACTATTGACTTTGCACATAGATTCAGAAAGCCATCGAAGAGGAAAAAGTCAGATAGACATTTACAGAAACTTTACAGACATCTACGGAAATTTACAGATATAAATTTTCAGTCTACAGAAACTAGAGTGGGAAAACTATTTGCACTGTACTTGCTGGACGAAACATGGACAAAGACACGATAGCAACATTAATCTATGGTTAGATATCAAAAAAGAAGGGAAAAAAACATGAAAAACGGCCTTATATCAACCTATCGAGAAAAGTCTACGAGACGTAGAACAAGTTCTACTGGATCGACAATCGGCCCATTGGCTATGTTCACATTCGACGTCTTTGCTTGCATTTGTCTACATTCTTCGTTGCGTTTTGTCGATGACTTTCCGAATCTATAGACTAAAATTAATACGGCGGACCCAGCTTTAGTCGTTTTTACCTATCACTCATTATTGACTCATCCTTACAAGTTGCTCTGTGGCAATTTTATAGTTACTATGGCAGCATGAACAGTTTACTTTTGCTTTTCCATTCACTACGTAGGAGCTGCTTACTTTTCTCTTTTTTGCTTTCACTTCAGGTGCTCGTCGTATACCTTGAGCAAAGATAATGCATTATGTTAGTGGGATCCCCTTCTTTTGTTTACCTCTTAGGCACGGGATTTTCCATGTATCATTAGGCACATCGTCATAGTTACTCATCATGTAGTTCTTTCAGTGTTTCTCTGTATACCTAGTGATGGCATATTTCCAATGCCTATCGCTAAGCAGCGTAGTCCTTCCTATTATTTGAAATTGTTCGTTTGTATTTACCTGAGCTGTGTATTTTATATATGATATACAAGTAGGTGAGCAGATCGCCAGAGATAGGTTGAAGATTGGCATTTATGTTAAGGTCGGAATCATACGGTACACTTTGAAGGTCGAATAGACTTGCATCGTCAAAGCCTTAGGTTGGAGTTGCACTCTAAAGTTTATTTTATTGAGTTTAAAGTTGTCCGAGTTATAAGCACAGTGGATCTTAACTTTCTTTCCTCACTATATTTATTTACATATTTGTTTGCTTATTTATTTACTTATCTCTTAAAATGCTCTAATGTTATCTTATAAGTGCTTAGTGATGCAGCTCCACATCAGCAATAACTGACTCAAGTTAAACCTGCAAAGTAAATAGCTCATGTATGTTTGCATGTGTTTGCTTGTATGATTTTCTGTTGCTATTTACCTTTAGCTCTGTGCTAGCTCCTTGCTTCTGTGACTGTTGCCTAACTCTTGCTCTCTAGATAGCATTTTAGGAACTCAAAATGGAGAGCTTAGCTAATGATAATTGTTAAAAACAATTAATGCTCTATTTTTAGAGCAGATTTTGGTTTGCAAGTTGGCTGCTGCAATTTTTATGATTTCACACCAAAAGTTCGTACAACAATCTTATTGACTCTTTATGTTAACTGAATTGCTCCTATGTCACACAGTATGCACTCTGTGAACTTTGCTTACCACAAGTTTTAGCCAAATTTTCTCTAGCAAAAATGGTTCGCAATTTGATTTGATAAAACTTGGGTGAACTTAGCGTAAATGCTGGTGAAACTCGCCAAAATTCGCCAAAGTACAATTGGCGATTGTCTATAATGGTTCCTGCTTGCAACAGATCTGGCGCAAATAGTGTCTAGAATGCAGTCTAGTATATAACAACAAGAAATTTAGGGTGTTGGCATCATATATGGTAATTGACGGGGGAAGCAATTTCTCGCTTTTGAATCGTACACTCATTTCCAAATAGCCATATGCAATTAAATGCTCGTCTACTTGGAATCATAGTTGGACAGATTTCATTTCATCACCATCAGATAAGAGTTTTAAATAAGATCTGAATGCAAAATCTCAAAATTGTGTATGGATAATGGTAAACAATTTTATCAATTTATGAGATTGGCTCAAGCCCATACATGTAGAAGATGCACATCCAGTTAATGAACCATTACTAGACATTACATGAATTCTATGATGTGCAAGTTCAAGAAAGCAAGAGTACTATTAGTCATGATTGGCTTCAAAGTTCAGATCTTAGTCCGAGTGGCAATTGCAAAAAACTTAACAATTACCACAATTAACTTGCAAATTACAGTGCTTAACATTTTATTTACCTACCTTGTCAGAAAGCGATTTATAATATACTTTCATAGTTTTGTCATACATTCGTATGAAAAAGCTATTAAGTGTATTATGAATTGCTTTCTGAAAAGGTAAGTAAATAAAATGTTGAGCACTATAATTTACAAGATAATTGTGGTAATTTGTTAGATTTTTGCAATTGCTATTCAGACTATGATCTGGACTTTGAAGGCATTTTCTAAAACTAATTGTTATTTGATTACGGATGTTGGAGGTAGCTGTTTCAGAGAGGACTGCATTCTTTTGCATTTCCTTTAATGGTGTAAGAATGACCATGGTAGCTTTACAATTTGCTTTCAATTTCCAAACAACCAACTCAACCCAGTTTTTCTTTGATGAAGCTACTTCTCTATGAACTTAACATTGAACTTGATGATAATTAAGAAAGACAACAAAAGAATAAAATTGTTTTGAAAACTTTCTGAAATGCTGAAAAGATTGGCGATGGAGCAGTCAGAGCCAAATGCCGTATAACAGAGTTATGCCTGTCGTGCTTTCATTATTCACCAAACAGCTTTTGCTGAAACCTTTACTTAGCTAAATTCTTTCAGATATTTGATTGACTACCCTTTGTTGTCATATATAACACTCACAAAATGTTCCTTCTAGCAAAATTTTTATCCTCTTCTTTCAGAAATCGTGGCCTCGAAATGGATGGAGTACATGAATATAACAGCAATAACCTACACCAAAAGATTTGCTTTGAACAGGTTGATGAAGAATCTAGAAGTAGGACGAAATCTGCTATCGAAGACGTAAAAGTGAAGTTATTGAAACCGATCGAAGTCCCTTTTGATATTAGATGGAGGGACTACTGTACGCAACGTAGAGCGGAGAAAAACAAAACATCTATTCATCGGAAGGGTCCAGCCCCGATCGAAGATACAGAGGGTTTGAAGAAAGCAACAAGTAAATCAACGTATGGAACTCTGGACAGTGATGTTGAAGAGTTGGAATTTGAAGACTACCGAGCCAAGAATGGCAGTGTCAGAAGTTTGAACCGGCCAAGGTTAAGTTTAACAAAAGATGGCTCGTCCTTAGCAAGCTGCAGGGCGTTGATTATCTACTTTTCGAAGTTAGCCAAATCGAATAATGAAAATGAGGATGTTGATTTGAACTTCGTTGAAGCTCTACTGCAAAGCGGTGCCGATATCAATTTTACCGACAGACATGGACAGACTATTATGCATGAGATCTCAAGAGCTTGGCACGCTGATGTTGCTTTGTTTGCCATCCAGCACTATGCCAATGTCAACAAGAGTGATCTATATGGAAGAACTCCATTGCACTTGGCTGCAGCCGTTGACTATGATGACATGGTTGTGTTCCTTGTGAAACATGGAGGTAAACTCTTTTTAGCCTTTTTATACCTAGAATTAAATAGTGGAACAATTGGGTGTTGTCATATGGGTGTGGTCATAAATTGCGAATATCACGAATTTTTCTGGATCTGTCCTTGTTTGTCTCTAATGCAGCGTTTTCAACCTCGTTTGAAGTACTAAGCCCCACAAGTACCTTGCATGCATTCGCCGAACCATTTAGTGAGTGAAAAAGTAAAGTGTGCTTGCAAATGTATGTATATAACTAAGTGCTGCATTAGTGTACAAACTATATCATGCTTCATTTACGCATAAAATCACTGTGTTGAAAGAACAGAATTAATAAACATGAACTTCCCACAAAGCAAACGCATAATAAATATTCACTACCAAACTCCTAAAACTGACTCAGCAAGCCCTTGGAGCTCGATCGGGCCCAGGTTAAGAACCACCTATCTAATGTATTGGTTGGACGACGATGTGTAATCACAAGCAGCCAATCAAAGTAATAACTCTAAATGTTAGCTAGTTTATGGGCGATGTGTTGCAGGGGTGAGCAATTAATTATTAATAAGGGCCACATGAGAAACCTGGTTAGAATACTATGAGCACCAGCTACGAACGGAATATTTTCTCTCCTTCACGATGCCCCTAATTAAAATCCTCCTGGTTGTAATTAATAGCCCCCACCTCTAAAACAAGTGCTTCTTCTTGAAGATAAAATATTACTGTGGGATATTTTACTCGACTTATAAGCGACTGACCAGAAACCACTCAGTAACTCAGCAATGTACGGAGGTAGGGTGAAGCAAAGGAGGGAAAACATATGCTTCAAAGCGTTCCATCTATAGTCACAACCGTTGTAGTATTATTCCAATCTTAGTCAAATTTAATTTTCATTATCATTACTATTGCTCTCCGAGCTGAGGTCATTCACTTGTGAGATTTTGTGGTCATGTGTCAATTGAATATGTAGTCTGCAGGATAAATTTGAGAAGATTCTGGGTCTTTTAATGTTAGTGCTACATTTATATAGCAATTAAATGTGAGCTTAACTAAGTATCAGCATAAGAGAATACTTGCGTATTGTCTCATGGAACTGTTTGAGTAGTGGCAGGCTCCTTTCTATAGACTTGAATCTCGAATGCAAAGTTCTGGAATAGCTGGTGATTCTACCTAATAAGGAAGTCAAATGTAAACAACCGTGCTTCCTTAAATGAATGCAATGGTGTTGATTAGCAATTCAAATATCTGGCTTCAGCATTTAACACAAAAAGAAAAATGAGATGAAACAGAATAATTTTTTTCCCAAGAAGAGGTAACAACAGTTTGTGTGAAAAATAATTTCATGTTCACAACAAATATATTCACGTCATGAAAAATTTTAGATATAGCTAAAGATTTTCATAGATTTTGAAGATGTCAAAAAATTACAAAATAGCTGATCTCCATGCAGTGTGAATAGTAGTTTCTCTTTTTATGGTGAAAGATAGAAACAATTAAAAAGCAGGAAAACAATGTTTTTTTTATTGATTGGTCGGTTTTCTAAGAAACACCGTGTGTCAAGACGCAGCATCTGCTTGCGAGAGGCGTTATTCAACAAAGTTTGGCTAGATGTGCTGCGTTTACCAGCGTTTATTGGAAGAAATGAAGCATGGCATTTGATTAGTGAGAGGTTCTGCCCCTTTAGATTCGAGATGCGTTAATCTGAAATGAAACCTTACTCTTTTTAGCCAATATAAATGCTGTTACTAAGGGGGAAAAGCAGACAGCGATGCATTACGCTGCAAAGAACAATGCAACTGCATCTCTCAAATCGTTACTAATTCTTGGTGCACATATAAATGCAAGAGATTACAAAATGAGAACTCCATTATTTGTTGCCTCTGAAGCAGGTAAGCTGTTCCTAGTTTAACTCAATTTAATGTGGCTATTTTGAAATACTCACTGTATACCCATATTGTATGCACAAGTTTTAAGTGCTTGCATTATCGTTAAATAACAAGCATTTGAGCAGCTTTAATCTAAGGAGCAATAAGCCTAAATGCAGGAGTTTGGTGTACGTCGGCTGTGTAGGTTGAAAGTTCTCTTGCTCACATGACACAAGACAAGGCTTTTCATGCAGTAAAAAGTCACATTAATATTTAATGCAATACGTGACTTCAAATGATTATTTAAATTAAGCAATAGTAATGCATACTGTCAAGTGCAATTCTTAGCAAAAATGTAGTACAGCATCCTCTTTGTTCACTCCTGACCAATAGCTCGACCAGAAGCGGCACAATTTCTGCTTGAACGAGGAGCACCTGTTGGAGTATACGATGACAGTGGGACACCTTGTCTCTCTCTCATGATAGAAAAGATGCCACATGTTGCAATTGAAGCCGTTGAGCAGTTCCATAACATCGACAGAGCATTTAGAAAGCATTACTTTTACTTGAGTTACCTGGAGAAGGATTCAAAGTTTTTGAAAGATCCAGAGCCATCAAGTAAACGTGAAAAGCGAGAGAAAAAAGATAGAGAAAAGGAGAATAAGAGAATAATGAAAGAAAAAGGTATGAAAATACCCAAACCACAGAAGACGTTTGCAAAAATACCAATAGAGGTATGTTTTGATATTATTTTAGTACAGTATTCTCGATATGGAAAAGAAATCGATGGGATATAATTAACATATTGCATGCTGCAAATGCTCAAATAAAAGCCCTGGGCGTTAGTTTATTTCTTAACATTTTTCAAGACCATTTGCATCTCATTACATTTTGGATTCCAATGTATTCCACCAATCTGAGCTCTGTTCCATAAGGGGTGTTAATTGGTAATGGTCGTTTACTAGAAGCTAGGCAATAACTGCACATATTGCATTAGGTTATTTGAAAAATTTGCTGTAAATGCATAACAAATTTACCTATTAGAGTGGAGGAAAGCAACGCTTTTGTGAATTGGAAATTACTGCTCGAATTGCTTGCATAAAAACTCTCCAATCCCTCCTCAATAGTTGTGAGATGAAGAAGAGTCGCTAAATACATCTCTATTTTGTGCACACAGGAAGCTAAGTAGAAAGTCTAAGAAATTTATATTTGGAAGTGTAGTGGTAGAATTTCTCTTTAGCTGATCTCTGTTGCCATATTCTAGGTCATTCTTCAATACAATCAGCTTGACCTCATAATGCATCCTGTATTTCAAAAGCTGTTGCATGTGAAATGGAACTTATTCGGTAAATGGGGGACATTTGCACTAGTTGCCTTAAATCTTTTCTATACACTAATATGGACCGTGCTTGGAATAATGCTTCCACGACACGGAGAGAGTTACTACACTCCATTGACATCCAACTGGTGGAGGTTGCTATTGGAAATACTTGGACTGCTGCTAACAGCATATTTTATATACTCTGTGAGTTTCAAATATTCGTTTAGTATATGTAATTTTATTTTACATCTGCTTTATGCATATCTTTATGTATGTTCTTGCAGTTAGGAAGGTGCAGTAATTGTAATATGGACATAGAGATAGAGAGGGTAGTGTGAAAGTTAACAATAAATAACATTCAATTCCCAGCATAGTTATAGATTTATTACTACCTAAAGAATAGTGCCTTTATTTGTGCACAGTTTGTCATGAAGATTTTACGAGGGCTTAGTTTTTCAGAATTGCTAGACTTGCTTCACTTTGACTCGTATATTTCATCTATGAATTCAATACCGAAAAATTTTCTTGGTTTCTTCTTTGCTCCTACGGTGAGCACTGCTAACCCTCCAACCGTGATTGTTTTTAGCAAACTATCATCACCCCGGAGTTTTTCCTTATGCTGTGTTGCTCCACAGTTAATAGTTCAAGTTGTTTTGTAGCTTTTGCGGCTAGTGATACCTGTTTTGGTGGATCACTGAAGACCGCCTGAACATAAAAGTGTTGCCGGCAGGCCACTTAGCTCTCCAGAATTACCAATTAGCTATGATCGCAATGCAAGCTTTTACTACCAAATCGTAGAATTTCCTACGGCTTTGGCAAAAGTTGGTGGAAGACATTCCACAAGCTTCTTATGTTGACACATACCGAGTCCCTTTGTCTTTCCTAATTCCTGTGCACATTATGCATACTTCTTGCAGCGACATTCTCCTTCTATTTACCATTGGTCTTACTTATTGCACATAATTCGAACTGTTATAAAGTGTTTTTAAATTTGCTAGACTTAAAGTACTAGGACACTTAGCGGAACTCCGACTAGCATAATTGCTCTAGTATTTTTATAAGCGTTTCAATAGCATTTGCTTGCTTTAATA
This sequence comes from Cassiopea xamachana, assembly GCA_900291935.2. Classification (NCBI taxonomy): domain Eukaryota; kingdom Metazoa; phylum Cnidaria; class Scyphozoa; order Rhizostomeae; family Cassiopeidae; genus Cassiopea; species Cassiopea xamachana. The sequence continues at coordinate 6,182,197 of OLMO02000262.1, read as the reverse complement.
GGAGATTAGACAATTCAACCTGGAGGAAAGGAACTACAATCAGTGGAGACAGTGGCGCACAAGGCAGATCGAAAGAGACATAGATTACTGCCATCCCAGATGGCCGGAAGAAAGAAAGTATCTAGACTCAGAACTCCAGCAAGTTCGCACATATCAAAGAACGTACTTCAGGCAGCCTTGGAATATTTTTGAATGGCTTACCTACCTTGTTGTCATCGCTTTGGTTGTAACAAGAATCATAGCAGTCGCATCTCCAAAGTCAATTAGCGAAAACGTTCACCCTCAAACATATGCTATAGGCCTTATCTTTATCTGGCTGAGACTTATGAGATCATGTCGAGGATTCAGGAGTCTGGGACCCTTTATTGCCATATTAGGCTCTGTTATAGCAGATACATTAAAATTTGCCTTCCTTTTCTTTGAGTTCTTTATTCCTTACACGGTTGGATTTTGGATCATCTTCGGTGGCTCAGTGAACGGAAAAAAGATGGGTGAAAATAAAAAAGATTGGCAGAACTTCAATGATTTGATATTCTCTGTTTGGCAGGTATGACTTGTATGATATGATTGCTATAGTCCTCTCAAATTTACGAATTCACTATTTAGTTGGAAACCACGTTTGCATGAAATCTTGCTATCAACCTTGTTCTTGGAAGCCAAATGAGCAAGGCCATACGGTATCTGCCACATGCAGTCTACTGAAATTAATGGATCATAACTTAATGTAACTGAGCCGAAAATGACATGAGTTACTACATTTAATCTAATAAGGTATAGCCTCTTGTCGAAGCATGCTTTTCTCCCTTCGGAAAGTGAAGAACTCTCTTCTCAGAGTTTGTTTAAAAGTTATAGTACATTGCACAGCGTCTTTTAGCCCTCTCATCGAAAGAGTCGATCCCCGTCGGAAAAGTTGCTGGCCCTGAAGGAATTATCGATGCTTATTGAGATGATCCACTTGTTTATATAATCCCACTTCTTCTGCAGGTAGTTTCCATTAGTCTTGGGAAAATTCAGTACTTTGTCTGCCTCACCTTAAAGCAAATTTGACAGAAGGCATATTTGCATGATTTGTGCATTTTTAATAAGAACCTGTAGCAACGACAGCTTGCTGTTTTACAGTTATTCATTATCTTCAGTATCATCTCTTCTTCCATCCCTTACTTCAGTGTCATGTAAAATATTGGACACTGAACAAAGAACTTGGTGGGACTATCACCATGGGAAGAGTGATAATTTTAGGATGAACCTGTGCTTTTTGAATAGTTGACATCTGAAACTTTGTCAGGAAAGCTTTCATCATAAGCTGCAAAGCCTCCTTTTTGTGGCTAGAGTACAAAATATAGAACTAAACCAGTCTGATGAAAGAGTACAGTATGAATCCCAAAGGCTGTTACTGCAAGTCAATGCTGAAGTTTCATCTACACAATGCAGCCACAATGTCTGCTTCTCCTGCGCGTCACCTAGCAAATGAAGATAAATCAACATATTATTTCTCTCCACTTTAAATTTCAAGAAATGGCTGAATCTATAGCTTGGACTCTTCAAAAGAAACACAGAAGATTATCTGATGATATTTCTATAAAATAGTAAACAAATAAGGAAATTTTTTCTACATTCATATTTCACTGAATTCACACAACTGTGATGTGGGTGATTTTTGACACAATTCTGAAATCTTGCAAATTCAGTGAAGTAAGAAGGTAAATAAAAAATAAACCATAATTGTGCATAGGTTGATACAAAATGTTAAATCAAAGACAAAAAGCAGTACCAATACAAAAGCGATTTTCTACTTCTATTAACTCTTTATTATGCTGTACCAAGTTTCAAGAAAGTGTTTTTCTTCACTCTTTTCTTACTTCACTACATTTGGAAGATTTTCTCGTCTTTTATATGTTTAGTGGAAGAGACGGCATTGATATCAACCGCATTTACCAGCTCATTCATTGAACTATAATGACAAAAAAGCCACATGCCTTCTTCTATTACACTAAGAAAGATGATAGTTGAGTATGAAGATTTAGTACATCAAACTACCACTAAGCTCCATTAGGAAAGGAATGAACAAATTTCACAGGTTTAAGCTTTAGGAAATGAACCGGTTTTGCCCTTTTAGGTCAGAACCTTTGCTCAGAAAGGTTATATCAAAGACAATTTTTGCTTTTCATGTTCTAGATGACACTCATTGGGGATTTCAACTGGGATGGCCTCGTCGCAGTGCACCGATTGATGGCACAAGTTCTTGTTGGTACTTACTTTGCTCTGACAGGAGTTGTTTGCATGAATCTCTACATCGCCTTGCTGTCAGATACATTCTCAAGGGTATACGCAAGAGCACTAGCCAACGCAGTCATGCAACAGGCACATATTATTTTGCTGATTGAGCAGTCACTGTCAAAGAAGAAGAAGATCAAGTTTGGACACTACATGAAAAATGAATGTGGCCCTTTGGTAGGTTGTAGTTCATGTATCAAACAGCAGATTTTCAATGATTTTCTACCCATTCAATTAATCTTCAAAAATATATGGTCTTTTAGTCTCCTGAAGTAGATTCTAATTATCATGCAACGTTCACAACTTCTCATGCTTATCGGACTCTCATATATATATATGTATATATATATATATATATATATATATATATATATATATATATATATATATATATATATATATATATATATATATATATATATATAATATATATATATATATATATAGATATATATATATATATATACATATATATATATATATATATATATATATATATACATATATATATATACATATATATATATATATGTATACATATGTATATGTATATATTTGCATTTATTTATTTATTTATAGATTTCTTCCAAAGTTTGCAAAACATAATTATGTTAGAAAGCAATCGAAAAAAAATGACAATGCTTTTAATTTTCTAAAACATGTTTAGGAATAATGTTCAATCTATCATAAGTTGGTGAATAAAATAAATCTATAGAAACAATTAATAGAGGGTGCACTCGAATTGGAATATATAAATCGAAAGAGGGAATTAAGGTAACGAAAAAATAGCGAAACTGTAAAGAGAGAGAGATAAAAATTTAACGAAGTATTGTAGTGATGTAATTGCATATAAGATTTGGCCCTCCCCACATTATATCCAATTCCTTTTTGATTTTAGTTCATAGCCAGTGTTAGCAGAGTCCAGCACTGCAAAGAATTTCTCATCAAAAGCTTCTCTGAAAGCACTAGAGCTCTTTAAATGCTTTTAAACATGGGAATTCTTATCACTAAATAGATGCTCGGGTCCTTGAATGGATAAATGTCGGCTTGTTTTACCAGTGTACACGGAATTACATTCTGCTTCAGTAAACTTGCACACTATATTCGAGCGGAGTGATCTAGGATCACAATCTTTAGCCATAATAAAGTTTTTAGTATCATAAGAAGTAAGTGCCAATTTAATTTGAAGATCTTTGTAATACTTTTTTACGAGCATACACACCTTAAGCTGAGCAAAATTAGAAAGGTTAAGAAATGGTAGCTTAAAATAAATAATAGAAGTAGCTTTGGGGGGGGGGGGTGGCATTATTAGAATTATGAAGCTTATCAAGATACGATGTGACCACCCTATCTATTAAATCTTCAGGTTATTGATTCTTTTTAAATGTTCAGCAAAGTTCTTTAACATCATTATTAAGTTTAACAGCACCATTATTGATTTTATTAACTCTATCTACTAAGGTGTGAATAAGACCAATCTTATAAGAAAAAGAAATAAAACCGAAAAAGTTTGTGAGTAATCCCGTAAAGGTTCCTTTACGATGCACAGATGTTAACAGACAGGAAGGGTCTTTATTAGTAATACAAATATCAAGAAAAGCCAATAACTTGTTTGTTTCCCTTTGCATGGTAAATTTTATGCTGGAATGTTGAGATGTGAGAAAGTCAAAGAAAGATATGGCTTCATGCTCAGTGTTGAAAAGGCAAAAGGTTTCATCAACATATCATCGATAAAAATTAGCAGAAGGACCTTGGTCTTCATGATGTCCCAGAAATAGATTAGCTAACACAGGTGCGAGTGGAGATCCCATCGCAACACCATCTATACGCCTTACCATCAAAAAGAAAGTGAGTTTGAGAAGTAGCAACTTAAAAAAATTTAGTAAGATCAGCTTTAGGGGGGTTTAAGGTTCTTGTTCCCTTCTATGATATAAGAGACAGCGAAGTGAATAGATTCTTTGAGAGGTATATTGGTAAACAAACTCACCACTTCAAAAGAGACCATAAAATTATTAGAAGTGTCAATAGTCCTAAGTTTTTGAACGAAGGAAAAAGAATCAGAATGGTATAGGTGCTAATTAAAAATGGTCGAAGAAGAGTGAAAAGATATTTGGCTAACTGATAATTATAAGTATTGACAGAGGACACAATAGGTCTAAACGGTGGTATAGCATTGGAGGATTGAATCTTAGGCATTTTAGGCAAGCCATAAATATGTGCTGGCTGCGAATCTGATGGATAGATTGAGCTGTAAATATCCTTATCAATTTTGCCATTCTTTTGAAGATTGCAAAGAAGTCGCTGTAAACTATTCTCTTTATAAGTGGTTGGATCACTTTCAAGTTTAGCAAATTTATTAGTATCATTTATTATATCTAAAATGCCTTTAATATTATCTGTCTTATTAACAGCAACCACACCATTCCCTTTATCCGGTTTAAGAACAACAATATTACTATTTTTACGAAGACTCTTCAATACTTTGTGTGTCTTAATAACAACCATTAATAGATAGGGTAGCTTACAGCGTTTTCTAGACGCAAAAAAGCGACAAAACAATAGCATTTAACTCTTCAAAAACTATCACGAACATCTCTTCGCATAAAGTAACTCAGTACAAAAGAGAATCACATAAACTTGGTTTGTCATATTCTATATTCCCTCCCAACATCAAAAAAGCAGATTTCTATATCTCATATTTGAATCCATATATCAGTCTATGAAAAACCATTTAATTGATAAAAGTGATGATAGTAAATTAAAATCTGATCTTTCCCATATTGCACAATTATATGTTACTTCCTTTAAGCCATCGAATAAAGACATTAAAATCATAAAGTGCTAAAATTCCTTCATAAAAATAAGGACATTGTCTTTCTAAAACAAGATAAAAGGAATGGAGTGGCTATGTTAAATAAGGTAGATTACATCAAGGGTATTAATGAAATAGGAAATGGTAAGCCTAAATTTAAAGAGCTTCCAAATGACCCTACTATAAACAGAGAAAGTAAATTACAATGTTTTCTCAGGAATCTTAAAATCAAAAGTAAAATTGATAAAGACATATACAATTCTATTTATTCATCAAGCTCGCAACCACAGCTTATTTATGGTCTGCCTAAACTGGACAATATAAAATCCCCAAATGAAGTACCACCGCTTCGACCCAATGTATCCTCCATGAATACTTATAATTGTCGTCTAGCTAAATGTCTTTGCTATCTTCTTCAACCTTATTTTCCTAGCACTTATTCTATTTCTGAAACATTCCTTTGTCCATGAAATGAACACTATCGATCTTTCTAACAAATTTATGGCTTCTTTTGTTGTTGCTAGCTTATTTGCTAACATTCCTCTTAAAGAGTCGATTGATCTTGCAGTTTTGTACATCACTGAGGGAAATACTAAGCTTAAATTTTCCAGAGCTGAACTTGTTAAAATGTTTTCCATTGCTACTTCTCAAACACACGTTCTGTTTGATGGTAAGGTATTTGATCAAATCGACGGTGCTGCTATGGGCTTTCCTCTAGCACCTGTCTTGGTTAATTTACTCCTAGGGCATCATGAAGATATGTGGCTGAAAAACTATCAAAGTCCTTCTGTTCCTTTCTATCGACGATATGTTGATGATACATTCTTTCTTTTCAGCACTGAGATTGAGGCTAAATTATTTGTTGACTTTCTTCAATCACAACATCCTAATATAAAATTCAATATGGAAAAGAAACCAACAAGATTTTGGTTTTACTTGATGTGTGTATTAACAATAACGATCCATCTTGTTTCAAAACTTTAACCTATAGGAAGAAGACATTCACTGGATTGCTCACTAAACTCTTCAGCTTTACTTCCTTCTCTTACAAATTTGAGCTCATCCCTACTTTTGTTGATAGAGCTTACAAGAAAAATAATTATCTGCTTTCATTCAGCAATAATATCAAAACGCTCACACGTATCTTTAAAAAGAATCAATAGCCTGAAGATTTACTACTAAATAGGGTTGTTAAAACGTATCTTGATAATCATGGTAATTCTGTCCCATTTTAAAATAATAATACTCCCTTCCTTAAGCTACCATACCTTCCTCTCACCAATTTTGCCCAGCGTAAAGTTCGTACATTAATTAAAAGGTATTGCAGTAATCTTAACATCAATTGAGCATTTTCTTCATTTAAGATCAAAATCCTGATTAAAGTAAATTACTCTGCGCCTAGATCGCTCGGTGCTCGTGTTGCATAGAAATTTACGTGTGCGGGATGTAATTCCTTATGTGTTGTTGAAACATGCCGACGCACTTTCACTAGAATTCATGAGCATCTTTTCACAGATAAAAACTCACACGTATATAAGCATCTACAAAGCTCCAAAACTTGTTAAGATTCTTGAAATGACAGTTATTTTAAAGCTATTGATTCAGCTAAAACATGCCACTAATTGAAAATCAAAGAAGATTTGCATATTTTGTGGGAGGGACCCAATTTAATAAAGCAAACACTATAATTTTTCCCTGACATTCTAGTCCTAAGGTAGCTTTCTTTCTTTTAGTTCTTGTCTATTTTCGAATATTTGTCATTTTGAGTGTGATTGATTTATTAACGTATATTACTATGTTCCATTAACCAATCTTAGTGCATTCTAGCAACTGAAGATGGATTAAGTGAATCTGAAACATCTTTTACAGACTTATTAACGCAATTGTCGTTTTTTGCATATGATCTCAGATATATATATATATACATATATATATATATATATATATATATATATATATATATATATATATATATATATATAATATATATATATATATATAATATATATATATATATATATATATATATATATATATATATATATATATATATATATATATATATATATATATATATAATATATATATATATATATAATATATATATATATATATATATATATTTATATACATATATATTTGCATATGTATATGCTACTAGTTTCATCTGTTCATGCAGACTCTTCAGACTTAAGTATGACATCTACAGCGACAATTGCATTATATAAATGGTCGTATTAACTGATTAATTTGATACCAGATTAAAGGTGATTATAAATTCAGTTTGCATTGATCTTTAGACATGGTTCTTGACTTGAAGTTTACTTTTTAAGTGCTTTCCAGGTTTAGCTTTCTCCTTACTTTATTTATTTTTCTAATAGCTATAGGAATTTTTTATTTGAATATTCGTTTAATATTTGACTTATTATCAGCTTCATGCTCCAGTTGTCCTTGGGCACCTTTAAAGCCCATTTCAAGATTGTCATGTTTCGCTCCAGTATCTTCAATTATGGACTGAATTTGTAATCGCCTTACATCTGACATTAAATTAATTACTTAGTTAATATGATCTTGTATATAAAGCAATTGCCGCTTTACATTTAGCAGTTGAGCCTGAAGAATCTGCAAAGCAGACGACACTAATAGCAAACAAAGAAGTTGTTTTTACTAATTATTACGTGCCAGATAGCACTTTTGCAGTTTTACCCGTATAAACATACATATATATATATATATATATATATATATATA
>OLMO02000262.1:6154730-6174260 GCA_900291935.2 Cassiopea xamachana | reverse complement strand
TTATTGTATGGATAGCTGCTTCAGGAAGCAACATGAAAATAAAAGGTGGGAGGCATCAGTGTTTCTTCACGAAGTTAGAGGCATTAATATAACTAATTAGATTGCGTTTATAGATCAATGGATAGTATTTATTTGGAACAAAAGCTTGTGCTTGCATTAGATAGGCTTACTTTTCTGGATCTAATTTTATTTTGTATCATTGAATGTCAAAACCACGAGATCCGACTCTCATGCTATGAACACGTAGATCCGAATGTATGAGTTTAATGATTCAAGTATAATTTCGACCAAAGTAAATAAACTCGAGCGTGCACAGCTGTTTTAGTATGGGTGGTAAAAACGCTCCAAAACATGTGAAATTGGCCTAAATTTAGCTTCGAAAGCCGTTTGTTGATGAAATCGCAGCCTTCTATTGGCTGAGACGTCAAGGAGAATTTGGTTGTGAGCAAATGTATTAACCAATCAAGATTTGAGCGCTATGCTGTATTATCCTGTACCTGCACGTCTATGGCTGAGTGATTTATAAAAGAGCTTTCGTGACTTTCAAAATTATATGAATGGTATTCGAATTTTTGCTATTTCTCGTTTATGGTCTTCTTATACCAAATAAGCTTTAAGGTAGCTATGAACTTTGATCTTTCGTAGGAGGTATATTCACGCGACGAGGAGACTTCATCTGCTGACCATGAGAGTCAAATGCTCGAGAAAGCTGTGCACCATGTATACGTCAGAATTGATGAGTTGGAAGACAAACTGAAGGGTGGTTTTAACCGTCGTCGAGCAGAAGATGGAAGCTGGGCAGGAGGAACTTATGGCAAGAATAGATATTCTGGAGGAGGAGGTGGTGATGATGTTGGTGGAGGTGGAGGTGGTGGGTATGGAGGTGATGGTCCAGGTAGTGGGGTTATTAACTTTAGCCAATTTAATCACTTCATGAACACACAAAACAGACAGTTAGGAATGGTGCAACAGGAAGTAAATGAAATAAAGCAATTGATATTTCAACTGTTGAAACCACCAACTTCTTTTCTTAATATTTCCTCACAGTTGCCTCGTCCGCCAGATAGTGATAAGTTGACGCAACCGCATTTGCTGGGTGCAACTCAAAGAGTTGTAAGCATGGAAAGCAGTCAAACATATCCACCTGGAACAAGCAATCAACAACAGCAACAGCCTTTCGTTTCACAAGGACAGAACTTCTTTGAAACAAGGCAGCCACGAGATGGGCAAAATCAGCATTCTGATTCAAGAAGTAGACTCCCATACAACTACCCTCAGTCTGACTCAATGAGAAGCCAAAGGATTGAGCTTGTCGAAAATCAGGATCCCATAAGCAGCTACTCACTACCAAGTGTCCAATACACAGCTGAAGCAGACTGTTAGATTCAAACTAAGTCAACTTGATGATTACAGTTTGTTGAATAAAGATGATTGCAAAACGTGGAATAAATGTGACTGCAATATGAACATAATAATTTTATGACTCCATTAGCTAAGGTATGAAGGCAGAAGATGGGATAAGTAAGACAAAGAAGCAAAAAAGTACAAGCTAGAGAGATTCAAATTTAGAGATGCTTGCATTGCCTTTTGAAGGAAAAGAACGTATACGGTGTTCCTGTTTTTTTGGAATCACCTGTTAATTCTTCTCGTTTTGACTTAAGCCTGGCCTGCACATAGCCGTTGAAAGTCTTTTTCAGTCGTTATGAGTAGCTAAAATAGAGATCACTTTTACGACCCACAATGACTCAGTTGCTAATGTAATTATAGAAACATTGCGCCGCTGTTAGTCTTTGACAGTCTTTCAATTTTAGGAAAGGCCATCAACGACCCTAAATGACTACGTGGATACCAGGCATTATTATTAACTACAAATTAACTTAAATGAAAATTCGCTTGTGATCAAATTACATTTTGTACATTGTGCTAACGTTTATGAGTTACGTATACATTTTGGAGTACTTTATATCTCATTAGGTTTCTTTTCAGTGAACCATTGATTTTACATTGAAGTTCATTATTTTTTTCATATCGTTTATCACCTTCAAGATGCATCATAAACACTCATTGGTCAGTACCCTAGCACAGTGTGCCAAGAGGCGGAAAGAAGTCATTTTTGAAGTGTTTAGTATTGAATTAAATTTGTAGAATGATGAAAGTAGAATGACTAACTAGAGTAATAAAAAAGGAACAGATCAAAAGCTCAATTTTTAAGGATGTTATGGCCTCATTAAGCTGAGCATTGCTTTGTACGTGGATATCATCAATGTTTGACGAAACAATTGTTAAGGTTTTCAGAAAAAATATACTGATTTCAAACAATAACTACGTATCTCTAGGGATCTTGTAACGCATGAAATCCAACATTGTCTACTACGTAGAGATCAGGATTATACTATGAAGAAATTATTAACCTTTTTAGCCAGCATTATCATCATTTATGGTGATAAATAAGCAAGTGACAGGATTTCACAATGATAGCGTTATTGCAAGGAAAACGTCCTTATGTCCAAAAAAGATTAGTTCAGATCGTTTTTCCATTATAGCATACAAACTCGGGGTTTAATATTTTAAGACGAAACGTTTGCACTATCTATAAAACAATTATTATTCTGTTCTACTCTTTGTTTGTATTATTGTAAAGTAAGACTTCAACAAAAATATGAATATTTTCCTTTAATCTTCAGACGAAGTTGCTCTGAAAAATAACGTAAGAATTATCTAGACCTCAAAGCCAGGAAAATCTTAAGAATGTTTAGATTCAACAAAAAGCTAGATATTCTTGCAAAAAAAAGTGGGATACTGCGTCCAGTCCAGGGTTGCCAAGTGCAAAGAATTCCTCTATGCTAATTTGGTACCAAAATAAGGCTTAATACGTAAAGTATGAGACGAGGCTGGAAAATAATAGAAAATTAACAATAAATGAAAACATGGAGAGGCGTGACCTCGTTCTGCCAGTCGAGGAGGAAAAATTGTACACTATGTTTCAGTTTGAATTTGCTTCTACTTTCACTGTTGAGTATATTGTTGCTATGTAATGCCATTGCATTTCCTGAAATACGAAGAATGAATAGTATAGTTTCCATTTTGATATAAGTAACTTTCTGAATGAGAGATATCCTGGAAAATGTCAACATAGGCCAATTTTTGCCAAACCATGTCACTTTTCGAACCCTAGCATCGAAAAAACCAGATTTCCAATTTTTGGCTCTGATAAACCAAGTTGACAACTCTGATTGCGTGTTTGCATATGCATGCTTTGCAATAATATGTGTGTGGCACAACACAGGCACATACTTGCAGGGAGCACCGGGGGGAAATTCCCCCAAAAGAACAATTTTGAATAGCTTTGCCACCTCAACAGAATTTTTAGCCTGTAGATTTGCTTAAAAAAATAAGGCTTTTGCCCCACTAAAGTGATTGCACAGGCAGATTTTGTCTCTGCAGGATACTTCCTCCAGCTACATGCTTGGCATAAGCCCACACCAATGAATCCGGTGGTGGCGTAATAGAAGAAATGCTGGGGATTAGTGCTACCGATGTGGCGACATTGGGCAAAGTCAATGAACTTTTACAAAAAGCGTCTTTCCAATTGGCTAAAAATCTAGAAAATGTCATGCAAATTGTGAAAGTGCTGACTGTGCATAGATAGAAGTGTAGATGCCGATGGGGGACTTGATAAAGTCTTGGGGGGCTGCAGCCTCCCCAAGCTCAACCAGTAGCACCATCCCTGAATGAATATGCTATGTTGTCAAGCTTAGGTGGTCTCTATCATTTCTTTTTATCGTCTTGTATGTCTTTATTGCTTTCTATCCGAGTCAAAATCATGTTGTGCTGTAATGAACGAGGTTTCAATTCATGTTCTATGCCAAGTTATTGTGAACTACTAAGCAGTTGCAGCGTGCTGTTAGAGTATTACATAGCTTTCATAAAATATTTTTTGTTTGGCAATAGCATCTCATGTGGTGCAAATATGTTGTTGTCTTCCATTATTCTACATACGAAACTTGCGGCTGCCATTCACATCAACTCGACGACAGTAGTAACGGTTGCTTGAAAATATAGCTGAAAACCTATTCGAAAAAGGGATTACTTTCTGGGCCAAAAAGCTCTTCATTACAGAACAAAGTTGAGGACTGGGGACTTCCCCTTCTGACTGACAAAAACGCAGCTCATCCCTTAATTATGGTTTCCATGTCGTCGTAAGCGACAGGGACGTGTCCCAGTAATCTGCTGGGAAGTTTCCCAGTAATCTGCTGGGACGTGTCCCAGTAATCTGCTGGGACGTGTCCCAGTAATCTGCTGGGACGTGTCCCAGTAATCTGCTGGGACGTGTCCCAGTAATCTGCTGGGACGTGTCCCAGTAATCTGCTGGGACGCTTACGATGATATGGAAAATCTGGTTTCCATATCGTCATAAGCAATAGAGACGTGTCCCAGTCAGACCAGAGATGCTACACCGACGTTGCCGATCGTGCGTTGGGACGTCTCAAAAGTTGAAAACATTTCAACTTTTTTTATCTCTATGAGGACTTCTGCAACTGGACAAGGACGTTGGGATGTTATTATAAACAAATTTCTATGTCAAAGTAGGCGTCCAAGCACCATCACCGGTCCTCTTCAGTGACAACCATCTGGGAACCATGGTAACACCTGCACTGCGCTTTTTCGGATTTGATAGTAAAACTGATCTTATCCAAGCTGCACGATATGAAACCTCAAGCAAATATTTCTCACCAAAGTTTTTTGTTTCTTTCTGAGTCGATTCACAATTGTTTGATATCGTATGGATTAGTAAACAAAAGGGGCGTATGCCTTAAGGAGGAAGCACTATACACTCCACAGCAGCCATAATTTAGCTATACAAAAGCGCAACTGGTACTCTTGGTTTCGCAGTTTTCGCATGAAGTAATAAAAATGTTCTCGGTGATCTTGAAATTTGCATCATAGCAACAAAAGAAATCTAAATACATCTTGTTTCTTTTCTAGCATGATGCATGCAATGACACGAGATTTACAACCCTATTCATTATCCTCAGTTCCCTTTTATGTCCTTTTTTACAATCATAGCCGCCAAATACATCTCATTGAATTTTCCAAAATGAATAGCATTGAATGGTTATTATTCTTATTAGCATACGTCAATACTTGCTTTACCTATTCAGGATTGAAAAATTACCTTTTCCTCTCATGCCAAGAAATACAAAACATGACTTTACAGCTAATTTAATTTAAGGCTTGTTGCCTTCAATTGTTGGGGCGTTGTTTGTTAGGACCTAAAGCCTTTCCCTTACAAAAACAATCGGTCATGTTTATTCATAGGTAAATAGTCTGTTGGCTTCAGTTCAACTCGGATCCTTCTACTAAGCTTGCTTATGCTGCTTCATACATACCGTAAATCTTTGAATAACCCCGCAGCTCCAAATAAGACCTCCTCAGATATACTGTAAGGGCATGTTCAGAACAAAACTGACATGCCAGGGCGTTGTGACTCCAAAAGTAGGGTCGGACAAATCTAATGATTTGGGCGTCTATTCATTGCTAGCCTAAGTACATTCCATGTGAAGCCCAGGCTGGAGATTCATTTAATGACTTTAGGCCTCACTCGAAATTTACCCATAATATCCATTTAGCTATAATTGTAACTACATGAGCTATATTACATGAAGAAAATTAAGCTACCATGCCACACAAAAATAACAAATGTACTACAATAACAATTACTTTTTGCTGGTCTTCCGGAGACTCATGCCAATTAGGGCTACTAGTGTCCTCTAGCTCATTAGGTGAGATTTAAACTCTTCTTAAATCATGCAATGGTATCGGGATCTGTAAAAGTTGTTGAGTTCCTTGCGGGTATTTATGTCAACTCATAACAGTTGTTTCACGGCTGCAGAATCTATAAAAATTTTATTAATAATTTAGGTTTTGTTCATTATGTAAACAGTTGGTATTAATTAGCTTTTATGTTAACTATCTATATATCAGCCAACTTTAACTAAAGTATTTATTATTCACAATAGTATATATTTTTATCTCAAATGGGATCTGGATACTATTCAAGCGTTCAGAGCTGTGCACAGAAAGCTTCATTGGTATGCTCTAATTTTAGCTTTTATACATGTAGGTTTGTCACATTCCTAAAATTTTATAGTTTGATAAGGCAGATATCTCTATAAATTCATTTTGTAAGCCTTCAGGAGCAAGAATATTGACAATTTTGAGCGTCATGGCTGCTGATACCCAACCATGCCAGGCACGTCGGAGCCGAAACGAGGCTGGGGGCTGCCGCCCCTTCGCTTTTTTAGCTGGTATATGATGTCATACAATATATAGTCTATCCTACCTAAGAGAAGATGTATTTTGATACTGACAACAGGGAATTTCTTGCAATCTAAGGGTGTATTTGAAAGAATTTTAATGGGCCCCGACCCTGACCTCCACTGCAATGCCCAATAGATTGCCATTCGTTCCCAGCTCTCTCTCTCTCTCAAACACATACTTTGGCATCCCTGGTTGTACCAATGAAAGAATTGAGAAAGAGAGGTGACTTCTTTATATGAGTGTATACCAGACCATGAACACTCTTAGTTCGGAAAAAGGGGATGTCAAGTAGTGGGATCTGAAATCTGGGAGATCTGGAACCTAATAACTTATGTTGCATTATTAACTTTAGCTTTGAACCTTCTTACAGACTCGCGCACGCATTACCTTCGTTTGCATATCTAATCACATTTCATCGAGTTGACTTTTGCATATATTTGTTATAATGTTTGCATAAATTTCACAACATTGCCTCCTGTGCTCCACAATTTCATTCTGTCACAAGGATGTTGAAAATGGAAGAATTCAATTCAACTTAAAAGAAGTAAACCTAAGTAAAAGGAGAATTGAAATTGAACAATTAATCACTCAAGACCAGTCCTCAAGACAGGGAATTCGAGAAACGATATTCGAGAAACAAGAGATATTAGAACATTTATGCAATATCGATGTTTTCATTTATTTTAAAGTTTTATTCAATTCGATAGATTCATTGGGATGTAACGACAATTTCTCGCCTTATTTCTTTTACAAGCAACAACAGGGGCATCAATGGAATTATACTCCAACCCCGGGAAATAAAAGAAATTTCCTAAACAGGATTGAATCACTACAATTAAGTTTTCAATCTAATTTGAACAATTTGAACAATACAATTTGAGTCATAAAGTCGCAGATCTTCTAGATGCCAGATCCCAGTATTTGACAGTAGACACAACTATAGGAGGCGTAAGCTATGACAAATCAGGTAGGCTCATGAAAAAGGGAGAGGAAGTAGGGAGTCTGGGGGCTTGTCTCTAGCACATTTTCTTAGGCAAAGCTCTCTAGAACGTCGGAAAGCACCCTCTTGCAAAATAGGACATATAACTTATCTTCATTACTGGTCTATATGTGAAGAAGGAAAACTGATCTTTTAACGTGCTTTGGTTGAATTTTGAATACTTAGAACTTGAAAGGTGAAAGCTACGCCGACTCCTTGCTGTGGAATGCTTGTCCACCATTGGAGGAACAAAGCAAACTTACGCAAGTGCACCAAGGTATATTGGTGATATTTATTCCAGTTGTTAGTTTTAAATCTGGCTCCCAGCCATTGCGTCTCTCAGTGTTTTCTTTTCAGCAGTAAAACTGGTTAAAATGCCTATGAAAATTTTAGGTTGCCAACCCCTGGTCTAGCCAGTAAAACAGTAAAGCAGAATAAGACAGTGCAGCGCATAAGGCATGTAAAAGGCAGCAAGGAGATAAATTAAAGATTGAACCAACTTGCTTGCTTATAAAATATGAAAGACGAATTCTGCGTTCATGCAAGTAACAATTTCTTAAGTTGCTCTGTTATTCTAAGTACTGATACAGCAAATGACTAAAAGCAGTCGTGGCCACTAAGGGACACAAGGTGAGCAAAATGCACCCCAGCCGCCATAAAACCGGCAAATTCTGGCAAAAGTAATGGACCAAAGGCTTAAAATACGTTTTTCTCATAAGAGAGCCACAGTTTTTATTATATAAACTACTCTTCTAATTCTAAAGTACTCAAATTCAGTAGTTCTGCCCCCCAATTTTCTTGAAAAACTGCCACTGATAAAACTAAATGCATGAGAACATGTAAAAATCATTTGCAACTAGCTAATACTTACCCAATATTCTAGAGCTTGAAGTTCATGTGTTCGCGAGTCTTCCATTCCGTTTGGAATTGCTTGCATCTGGGAACAATAAGAGAAGGCCTGGAATTCTCAAAAGAGAGCTTTTTATATTGAGATGTGAAGATGTGGAACAAAATCTCACTAACCTCACGTAGTTATGCCTTAGATTGGGAGTGGGAGAAATGTCCATTTGGTTAATTGTTTTACCTATCCTTTGAGGGACAAACAATGATATACCCAGTGATGTGCCGAGACACCTTCTGTTGGGGGGGGGGCGTTCTGACCAATTGACCAACTATTGTTACTAAATCATTACTAATAAAAGGTCACAGAAAATACTGTGGCCAACCCTCTTGCTGCCTGACTAACTTTTGACCAACTTTCTAGGAAATGTGAAAATATTGAGGGGAGTTGACGCCCCCATCGGCACATCCCTTGATATACCCAACCATAAAAATCATTTTTCTAGCCTGTTGCTCTTCGGCAACGCAACCAGAGAAATAAATAATGAGTGGTTTCCTACTATTTAGAATGACTTCCATGATTATTATTGCCAAGCAGAAATTGAAGGAGTTCCTGCAAATTTAGCATCCTTCACTAAGCATAATCCCTAGTAAGATCAGCAAAATTTTCTAAGTCAACAATTTCTGCTTTTCTTTATCTTATATACTTATACCTATATTGTCAAACATACTTAGTAACTTATAGGGTTTCGTCTGTTGATGCACGCTTTTTTCTATATGAAACTTGAAGTTTCTTAATGGTTCCTTAGTTTAACGAACTAAGGTGCAGTGATGGGCAAGGTGGCATAGCGGTTAGAGCGCATGACTCCTGTGCGGAAGGTCTACAGTTTGAGCCAGATTCGAGTGAATGTAGTAAGCAATTAGTAATTTAGCAATGCGTCAGTGTGAGCTAAACTCAAAGCCAATGTTTGCTTAAAGTTTCTTGCTCCTTGCAGTTATAAAAGTTTCTTCAAATTCATTGTGTGTAGTACTGGGTTGCTTAAGAACCGGTTTCTTATCATAGAAAATGTGTTGGATTAATAAAAAAATGAATCAATCAATCAAGTACCTGTAAGTAGTGTGAGAAAAGCGAATGAGTAGCTCTTGGTATTTAAATATTCGGATGCTTCTTAGCTATTCGAAATTCGAATATTTTTCTGAAAAACATTCGCATATTTGATTAAAAGTAGACTGGATTATAGCGTACTTTTTACACTACAATCAACAGCAACTATCGTCTCTCTTCAAGGCTTAACTTCGCACCTTAGGAAAAGCAAAATAGGATACCAATTTCTAGTATAATGCGTCTTGATATTTTATGTTGTGTTGTGTTTAATGCTGATCTATTGCAGCCTTTGTGCTAAGTGTTTTGTGCTTGTGTTTCTTCAGGAAACCAGCCTTACTTTACGCGATTATACTGCATAGCTAATAATTACCAACAGATCAAACAGATATATAGGGACTTATAACGCCCTTCTTCGCTGGTTCAAGGGGATAAGAAAAATCGAGAAGTCAAACTCAAGAAAGATAGTTGTGAATTCTATTTCATCATTTCATAGTCTCCTTTGAATTAATCTAAATCGCTCGAGCTGCTTATTTTATACACTTCTTCTAAACATATTATCCAACAAACTAAATAAAAGCAGGAAATGAATAAGTATTGAGAGTAACTAAAAATACTAGTAAAGTGCGTAAATCTATATAGCTATAACAGTCCGATTTATGATTCACTTCTACTATATCGCCTCCTACATTGAGTAAATACGAGTTTCTACGTAAAAAAATCTTTAACGACTTTGAAAGGACAAAAAACGTGATGCATGAAGGGCGCAGCTACTTAAATGAATAAGTGACGTGTAATATAACTACTTCGATCCGATATACGCGTATGCGGGCTTTTCCTAAAAAATATATTGCGCAAAGCAAAAAATATATTATACATTAGGGCTATCCAAACATAGCTTCAGTGTGATCTTAAGTGATGAGATAGTGTTAGCTGACTTGCATTCATTTGACAGTGGCCTCTAATCAGCAGCCCCTACTCCCCCCCCCCGGTATGCAAAACTGTTTTGTTCACACTTCGTTCTTATCGAAGAGTATTCCTTTGTAAGAGTAGCAAATAAGAACAGCAGGTGTTCATACACACCAGGCAAATTTCTATCTGAAGAACACCGGTAGCAGTTTAAAAGTCAAAGTCAAAGTCCTTCCCGCGCCCAATGGCGCATATGGCGGCGCCTATCTCCGTTTCTATGGCCCTAGGCCACGCGTCTGCAAGTGCAGTAAGGGCTACAGCGGGGGGCTGGTCCACTGGTAGCTCCGCGTGCTTAACTTCCCCACTCCTTTCTCATTTTTCGAGCGCCAGAAGAGAAAGGCAGCGAGTACCATTTTTAAAATCTTTGGTATGACTCGGCCGTGGCTCGAACCAGCTGAGCCATCACACCGGTAGCAGTTTGCTGGATGATAATTCGTACCGTCCTTATTTCCTTGGCTGTATCCCACAGATCTCTTTTAATAACATTACCACCAAATACTATTGACCAGGTTTTCCATTGACCTGCATTGCTTGGATTAGCCTCTTTTTGACAAAATCTACTTTATGTTGTTTCTATACACAGAATGTGAACTTGCGAGGTGCTCAACCTGCTAGAAAGAAGTAGGCCAGAAAACTTGGAATAAGCATGTATGACATTCTGTTCAGTAAAGCGAACTTCTGTAATACCGAATAGGGGATTTTCCCCTTTAGATATTTTAGCAAAAAAACTGAAATGTAAATTTAAGTGTTGAGGGCTTGAAAACAGTATCAATGATAAAGCATTTGATATCTTAAACTATTCGAGATTATTCGAAACTATTCGAATATTGGTTGCTGAATATTCGGTATTTGAAATTCCACCATTCGAATTCGAATTGCCCAAACTACATGAAAGTATTGTCCTGTATGGGGCAACATCTTCCTTTGCCCTCACCTTGAAGCATGTAGCTCACACTAGAAATAGGTACCTAACAAGTCAATAATTATTTGTGGGCAGAATTCTGTCAATTTTTAAGCTTAAGGCATTCCCCCTTCGTGTCCCCTACTGTAGGACCCGTATAGCAAAGGAAAGGTGACCCGAGACTTGGGCTCCAATGCACATTGTATTTTGTGTCTTATAATACCCTTTTCAACAGCTGCAGGTTCTCTATTTAAGCATTGTCATGAAAATTGTCAGTACTTGAGTATAAAATTGGGTCTTATATTCTAGTCATTGAACAGAAGTTGATGTGATTTGACACAAAGAACGAAAGAAAGGAAGACATCACGAATGCTCATTATCGTACACACCTATTTATTGCAGTTTCACTTCTCTATGGAATTGCCGCAACATCATCCACGTCAGTAAGCAATTACAAAAGATCCTGTTCATGCGCATTTGTGTACACTGATGCTTCGATAAGCNTTCTTATCGAAGAGTATTCCTTTGTAAGAGTAGCAAATAAGAACAGCAGGTGTTCATACACACCAGGCAAATTTCTATCTGAAGAACACCGGTAGCAGTTTAAAAGTCAAAGTCCTTCCCGCGCCCAATGGCGCATATGGCGGCGCCTATCTCCGTTTCTATGGCCCTAGGCCACGCGTCTGCAAGTGCAGTGAGGGCTACAGCGGGGGGCTGGTCCACTGGTAGCTCCGCGTGCTTAACTTCCCCACTCCTTTCTCATTTTTCGAGCGCCAGAAGAGAAAGGCAGCGAGTACCATTTTAAAAATCTTTGGTATGACTCGGCCGTGGCTCGAACCAACTGAGCCATCACACCGGTAGCAGTTTGCTGGATGATAATTCGTACCGTCCTTATTTCCTTGGCTGTATCCCACAGATCTCTTTTAATAACATTACCACCAAATACTATTGACCAGGTTTTCCATTGACCTGCATTGCTTGGATTAGCCTCTTTTTGACAAAATCTACTTTATGTTGTTTCTATACACAGAATGTGAACTTACGAGGTGCTCAGCCTGCTAGAAAGAAGTAGGCCAGAAACTTGGAATAAGCATGTATGGCATTCTGTTCAGTAAAGCGAACTTCTGTAATACCGAATAGGGGATTTTCCCCTTTAGATATTTTAGCAAACAAACTGAAATGTAAATTTAAGTGTTGAGAGCTTGAAAACAGTATCAATGATAAAGCATTTGATATCTTAAACTATTCGAGATTATTCGAAATTATTCGAATATTGGTTGCTGAATATTCGGTATTTGAAATTCCACCATTCGAATTCGAATTGCCCAAACTACACGAAAGTATTGTCCTGTATGGGGCAACATCTTCCTTTGCCCTCACATTGAAGCATGTAGCTCACACAAGAAATAGGTACCTAACAAGTCAATAATTATTTGTGGGCAGAATTCTGTCAATTTTTAAGCTTAAGGCATTCCCCCTTCGTGTCCCCTACTGTAGGACCCGCATAGCAAAGGAAAGGTGACCCGAGACTTGGGCTCCAATGCACATTGTATTTTGTGTCTTATAATACCCTTTTCAACAGCTGCAGGTTCTCTATTTAAGCATTGTCATGAAAAATGTCAATACTTGAGTATAAAATTGGGTCTTATATTCTAGTCATTGAACAGAAGTTGATGTGATTTGACACAAAGAACGAAAGAAAGGAAGACTTCATCACGAATGCTCATTATCGTACACACCTATTTATTGCAGTTTCATTTCTCTATGGAATTGCCGCAACATCATCCACGTCAGTAAGCAATTACAAAAGATCCTGTTCATGCGCATTTGTGTATACTGATGCTTCGATAAGCAAGAGCAGTCTTTATGTCTGAGATGGGATGAAAGGTTTGTCAATAAACGGAGCAATAGGTTTTGACATCAGTTCTTCTTTCCAGTCAACGAGGATCAGCTCGATATGAAGCCCAATGGCGTAAGCAAAAGAGGTTCGGAGAAAACAAGTGCTGTAGAGTAAGTATAGTTTTTAAATTCATAAAAGATGCATAAAATTAAAAATAAAGGTGTTAATTAACTGAAAAAGACTGATGACTGATGCTAAAATCTCATAGGATTGTTGTCAAATGTTTTTAGGCTAAGAGTATTGTAATTGCAGCAGTAATCGGGATATGATTCCAATTGTTATTACCTCTCTACTAATGGCTTACCTCGATTGCGCATATCAGCAGTTTCTTCATTGTAATTTTTTGTGTTGCTAGCACTGCTGATAGTGCATTCTGTTAGTAATTTTAGGGTGAATCCTTGATGCAATACAGAATCGAATTTACGAGCAACAGCGTATAGTTTTACAGTATAGGGTATTATTTTCTGTAATTGGCAACCGTCGATGAGGAATTATGCTTTATGGCGGTCAGGCTTTAGAGCAGTGGGCTTTCAAGGATTCATCAAATAAGAAGCTGTATACCCTATCCCTCCATCCTTAGTTTCACCCATCCCAGGCTACGCTTTGCTATGCATAGAAACTTCAAACGATGGAAATAGGATAGCAGTAAATTATCTCCATTAACCGTCCCTTGAATTATCCGGCCGTAGTTGATGCAGATATAGTCAAAACTGATTATGTGGAGAGATGTCCTATTTGGCACGCATAGGTCAAGACAATGTTAAACGATTACATAACTTGGCTACATAGCCGTAATTCATCAACAGTAGTTAAACTTCATTAGTTGGCGCGAGGGAAACGTGCTGCTACACAGAAGTAGACGAGTTGTGCTATGGTTGATCATTATCAGACTTTATATCTTTGCACTCAATGAGAATTGTGCTTGGTCATGATAAGAGCACTTTATTATTATCTCAGCTGTTTTCTTTTGCATCAAAGTGCAATTTTGATTAAACAGCCATTTTCAAGCATCAGATGCCCTTTTGAAAAAGTTCTGTCTGGTAATGACCGGATAATCGAGGCACTGTTGCAATGGCTAGTTTGACTCAATCGAGTTCATGCTATCGTGCAAAAAAATTTAACCTCTCAAAACAATAAGCATTAGAGAACATCACAATCTTCAATATTAACTGAGGCTTTGAGCAAATAAATCGAATACTTTATTTGATTAGTGAAATAACAGCCCATGTAAACAATTCGTTCAGTAACTGAAAATTTTCCAGTAAATGCGCCACTGGAATTGAACTGCCGGGTGGGCAAATTGTACTTAGTGATATTTGCTCTTCATTCGCTGCTCAACTGGACTAATGAAAAACTTTATTTAACGTGCACATGTAGAGACCATTGCAGTTCAACTTCTAACGGCCAACGACAATAACACCTTTTCTTAGTAATCTACATTATAGTAGTATAGTAGTTTAGTATATAAATCCTTTTTAATTGCCTTCTAACACAAACAAAAAGTAGCATGATAATTCTAAATAAGGCTGACTTCCATTTCAATTTAAGTAAGTAATAAAGATGCTATGTTCTATGTTAAATGAATTAAACCTAATGACAATCAAGCTTATTTGCAAGAATCCTACACCTGGCATAAAAACTGTATACAACCTGCATTTGCAAATATTTCCGTTTCATGATTTTACATCTTGCCTGAACTTGGATAGAGTGTTGGACTTTTTCATTTTGTTCAGTAGAGAATATCTTAAAAGGTAGCTTGTGTAAATGCTATATTCAGTACCATAACTTGTGATACCACAAATACAAATTATTAAAACTTCTTAGGCTGCAATTACTAGGGTTTTCATAAGACAATCTTCAAAAACTATGGACTGTTGTTGGATTTTGCTTTACAAATTTCAATCATTAGCCTTTGCAGGTTGCGTTGGTGATTTGGTCAATGTTTTTCTTTATCTAATTCTCTTCCACTATCTATGCATACCAATTTTAAGGCTATTTTGTGACTAGACAAACGTTTCATCAAAATTTCTACCTTAATTGGATCCATCAAATTAGATACTTGAGCAAGTACATAAAGCTTTTCATTAGCGTTTTTGCATAGATCTTCAATATCCATTTTAAAGGTTAGCTTTTTGTCAAAGTTGATGCCAAGCAGGTTTTCACTGTCAACTCTTTTACCTCTACATTTCAAATTGTGATTTTAATACAGCAGCAAAATTCCATTCCTTTTTAGCACCTATACTTACAATCTCAACACTTGTGTCATTCATCTACAGCAAATTAATTTAATCGATTCTTTTTCACGTGTCGTATAGTTTATAAGACTATTGAGCCTCCACAGTGGCAAAATCTAAGAGTAATTTTTAAAAATAATGCAAGGCTCAAGCTTCATCAAGATATAGAATTTTGAGTTATTCCAGCCATAATATTATAGTATTTACTGCTTTCAAATAAACTTCTACTTCATCGATGTTTTTTTATTATGTTTCACTCAATGTGTATTTCAAGAAATTTTCATTCGTTGGGCAAAACCTGAAAAGAGCCCATTGTTTCCATAGGAACAGTAAAGTAGATGAATGTGCAGTATAGTTTAAATGTAAGGTTTACTTGAATCTAATAGGAACAACCAGGGACTCCTGCGCTTGAAAAGGGCAAAGGGGCAAGATTCTTTAAAAAAGCATATTACTTATTTTGAATGGAAGGGGCAGGCTTCCGAAAAAAGGCACTTTGAGAAGTAAGTCTTCATGAAACATCATTGTTAGATGAGGGTACGTTGCTTCTGTTGCCAGTAACCACGTCTTCAATGTTCCTTTTCTTCTAGAACATTAAGAGGCTTTGTGTAAGCATGGTTGCCAAAAACTATAAATGTGATAGGTATTCTCTCATACACAGTGTCTAAATAAAGAGCGCACCTTGGTTGGGCCCGGTGAACAATTTGTAAAATTGGTCTTCCAAGATGGCTGGAAAATGCTATTCTTGGGATAATGTATTACAGACTGACTAAAAAATAAAGGAACTTCTTTACTTTATTTTGAGACAGACTTTACACATGATAGAATTTGAGCTATAGCGCTGAAGCTGCTGTTGAAATGGCCATGTAGCATTAAAGTAAATCATTCAAGTATCTAGAACACAGTTCTACTTCGTCTTTAGGACGTTATCTATTGTAGACAAGCTCGTGATTAGCAATATGTAGATAGGTGTCTCCTTTCTGTACTCCTAATGTAGGTAGTCACTTATAGATTTGCGAGGAAGGCAAACAATTCCATGAGGTTTTTAATGGTGTTTGAGGATGGTTTGTAAATGTAGAAAGAGGTTACTTACTCACTTTATAAATATATCGCAAAACTTCTGAGCGTTACCAAGCAGCTTGCCTTCATGAATCCTTAGAGGTGTTACAATACAGCACCTCCGCATCGCCTGGAACCTTGTTGTGGAATTTTGGTAATCCGAATAGTTAACAGTTTTGTTTGTTATTTTAACTTCTGCTGGTCCACTATTGTTTATGTCGGCAAAATTTTATTTTGGCACATTTGAAAGAAAGCAACATGCAACTGTAACTATGTGATTAAAATCAGGGGCGCAAATGAGAGAGTTGTGGGGGTGCCACAACCCTTAATAATTTCAGCATCCCTTCTGACTCTGCCCCGTTCTGGTTCTGTTCTGTACGTATTTGAAGCTCTTTTTGTCACACGCAAAACTAATTGAAGCTCTACTGGTACAATGCTGTATAGCATAAGGGCATATAGTGAGTATATTCCTTATGGAGGGACAATCATAGATAATGAAATAGCAAATCGATTCGAGTCGATGCGATTGAGTACAGAATCGATGCAATCCGGTTCGAACCAGCTCTGCGGTGATTTAGCCCCATATCATTCGTTTCATATATGACATTGGAAGATACGCACTTTTTGTTTTATAATGATAAATTTTATAAGATTGCTAAGGCTCAGAATCGCTGAAATTTAAGAATAGCTTAAGAATAATGCAAGGCTTAAGCTGCATCAAGGCACTGAACTTCAGTGCATTTGAACTAAATTGGTGCTTTTAGATTAACCTTTAGACAGTCAATAGCATATTTATTTTTTTCTGGTCCTCTTTTGAATTGCTTTATGATTAATAGTGAAATCGACAAAGATTTGAATACAGTAGAGACCCACATAAAAGAGCCTGTTTTTATAAGAAACTTGAGGCTGAAATTTCATTTAATGAGCCCCCTAAATAAGAACCCTAAAGCAGCTGAAATGGAGATGGTTCTTAAATAATAGATTTCATGCTGTTAATTTAAAATTCATGGGTTGAAATTTCATAGGCTGTCTGCACATTTCAAGTTGCACATCATTTGACAAGATTGATTTGCAAGAATTCTGATTTTGAAGTGCTCTCAAGAATCACCAATAATTCTTATACTAAAAACAGTGTACATGCATGCAAAATATGTGGTGTATATAAGAGCCTTGTTAAGAACTATACAAGCTGGAATTAAGAAGAATACCAATCCACCAAATATGAAGCTTTCTACTGTATATTCCTTTCATTTCTAGACCAAGCTACACCTTTGACACTTAAGAATAATTTAAGAATATTTTGGATCGGAAAAATTTAGCCATTCTTATAAAAGAAAAATGTGTATCACCATCATGGGTATCAACTTTGTCATCTATGAAATGCATCCGAGTCACTTTGAACTATCTGAATATGATAAGGTGATGCTTCTTAAGTTTTCTAACAGTCTGAAGGGTGTGGTTTGCTGGGAGCTTTTCCCCAGTCACCAGAAGTAACCGTTCATTAAGTTGAATGTATCTTTTCTTTGCCGAGTTTCCTTATCAGCATCCTTTAAAAAAGTCAATATTGCATGACTTAGAACGTCTGCTTAACAGTTCATTATTTGTCTTCAAGAAGTCGTTTACGTTCCCTTTACAAGCAGATATCTTATTCGAGAAGTACTGCTTCTTTAACTTATTATTCATGGCATTAACCTTATTCCTGAGCTACCTGTAAGATTCCATCATTAATGGCGATTTTCTTTTCAGTTCAATCATTTCCATCATATCCCATCCTTGCATAAGAGCCTTTAGGTCCTGATTTATCCAGGGGCAAAACTTTTTAGATACTCGCACTTGCATTATAGGGGCATGTTTATCAATGATCATAGAGAAGAGAGCAGATCAGATCTTAGCATGTAGATCTACGTCATCTGTCTGAGTAACCACACTCTTCCAGCAAACACTAGTAACATCAGTAAGAAATTGGCCTTCCTCAAATTGTGTTCATCATCCTTGTCTTGATTACATTTTGATCCTTAGTTACTTCTCCATTAATTTTGCGTATGCAGTAAACAAGGTAATGATCACTTAAGGCCATTTGATAGACCTCTGAGTTGACAGCATTCCTACGGCAGGTCATTCCAATATGACCAATTATAGCAGCAGTGTCAAAGGTAACCCATGCTGGTTCTTCAATAAGCTGTTGACAATTGAATAGCTAATAGATACGGCAGATGTGTTTTGAATTGCCTTCTATTGGCTGCACACTTTACTTTACGGTTGTTAAATCACAATTTTTTCACCTAGAAGAATACTGTCTTTTGCTTCCTTATCAAAATAACTTTCTCCAGTTTAAGGAATACATCAACAGGAGCACTTGGTGGCTTGTACCATGCAAGGACGCGAGAGGGCTTGCTCTTAGCTGGATCGACCTCAATACAGATTGATTCTAAGTCACTTTTAGGGACGTCTGAACGGGTTTTTAATTTAATGGATTCCCTAATATAAATCGAGACACCACCTCCATTACAATTTCTATCAAGAAGAACCTGCTGGTGCACTGTTATATCAGTTAATTCCTCGGGATGCTTCTCATCTAGTGTAGTTTTAGTAGAGCAAGAACATCGATACCTAGACTAGATAAGATATTTTTGTATTTCATCAAAGTGCCTTCTATGGCAATTGACACTAAGGAATACAAGTTTCGATGCTGATCTATCACGATATTAAATACTACACAACCTATTGATAAGAATAGTAGCAAATTTACCTACACTCCTTGCATTTAAATGAAGTCCTTTACGTCCAATATCTTGAGAATCTATAGTTGAATTGTCAACAGCAAACTCCAATAGGCTTCGGAGTATGGCTAGGCCACACCATTTTTAAGTTAGCCATGTTTTGGCGCATTAGGAGAACACTAAGAAATACATCTTGCATAGGATCAACATGAAATGCATTACGGGTTTATTGACTCTGTATGGGCAACCTTTCATGCCTTCAGAATGACTTTGCTCAACGCTGAAATGGGCATCCTCAGTATCCTTTTTGGGGAAAACGGAGCAACGTTGCTGTTAGGAAGGTATTGTGTAGTTTGGATGTATTCTCATGTGGTTATGGAAACTAGGGAAAATAGGGGTTTTCCTGCATTCCCCCATCACCCTCTATAAATTGAAACCTTTGTGCTGCTTTTCGACGCTTTGAGGAAAAACTAGGTATCTACACCACACCATTTTTGCACGAAATAGA
>OLMO02000262.1:6113779-6124524 GCA_900291935.2 Cassiopea xamachana | reverse complement strand
ATATATATATATATATATATATATATATATATATATATATATATATATATATATATATATATATATATATATATATATACATAAGTATGTATGTATATATCATAATTATAACGGTACAAAGAGAGGCGTGACTTCAGATTTGTGGTGTCCAGCTTGTGAGTAATGTGTTTACACTCTAATACACTTGACACTTGACTCTGGGGAAGGCCAACAGAACAAATATTGCCCTGGTTGTATTGAAATCCATACCTGAAGAATGATTTTGAATATCAGCAATTATTCTATTGTGCCTCAATGGCAGCTTGCTGTAGAATACATTATCCGTCATGTTTACACCGAGTCAGTCTTGGTTGAGAGTATATGCATATGTTTGAGTTAAAGCTCGGTCCCTGTGTAAATTTGCAGCTCCAGTGCATCACTGGCTTCATTCAGACACGAAGACAAGCTGCGCGACTCTTAGATCTTTCAAACCTCTGTGTATTTGTTTTCTGCCACTGCAGTTTTTCTCTATGTATTGGGATAAATACCCTTTTTGGGAGCAAATGTTCATTATATGTCGTTAATTTATGCCAAAGCTAGTACATAAATATCCCTTTCAGCAATCCAGTGTTTGAAATGGAGCAAAAAGATAAATATGTCTCTACGCTCCAGCCAGCGATTGGCTTTGAGCAGTTTAATGAGAGCTCTGCAGTTAGAAAGAAAGGCGTAATGGAAGGGGTTCAAAAGGAACCATTGACACCGATCGCTATGCATTTTAACAGTAAGTGGAAGGACTATTGTGCGAGGCGGAGAACGGAGAAAAATAAAGCGACAGTTCATCGGAGAGGGCCAGCTCCGATTGATGGGACTGAGAATTTGAAAAAGGCAATAAATAAATCAAAGTACGGGACCCTTGATAGTGATGTTGAAGAGTTGGACTATGATGAACGTCGTGTAAAGAAGACCCAAGAAAGAAGTGCTCGACAGACAAAGTTAAGTCCAAGGAAGGATGGCTCTTCTTTGGCAAGTTGCAGGGCGTTAATTATCTACTTTTCAAAGTTAGCCAAAACGAATAACGAAGAAGAGATTGTTGATTTAAACTTCGTGGAATCGCTACTTCAAAGCGGTGCTGATATCAATTTTGCTGACAAATATGGACAGACAATCCTGCATGAGATTGCAAGAGCCTGGCATCCTGATGTTGCTCTGTTCGCCATCCAGCACAATGCTAATGTCAACAAGAGGGACGTATACGGAAGGACCCCGTTACATTTGGCTGCAGCCTTTGATTATGACAAAATGGTGGAATTTCTTTTGCAGCACGGAGGTAAGTTCTTGATATCTGCAATTAACTACAAGCTTTTGCCAGCCATTGTACTCATTGTAAGTTTTTTATAAAATACTATTCTATAAGCAATCTAGTACTAGACAACGTACAATTTAAGAAACTTTTAGAACTACAGGGAAAGAGCTTAGAAACTTTATATCAATGGCGCATTGAAATGGTAAAGCTGTACCAAAACAATGTGAATTTGGCTTTGCTTTGGTATTTAACTCGTACTAACGAATTTTGCTTGTTAAAGGACAAATATTTTGTTGCATTCACGTTCTAACTACGCTTTCACAGCAACTTAGGTCGCTAAATTAAGAAACTCATAAGAAATTTTAGAAAAAGATGGCCAAAAAATTAAGAAACTTTTTTTACTAGGCCTAGAGTTAAGTTTCTTATAAGAAAACGTGTAAAGGGTCTTTGCTTAGTCAAGCCAAGAGGTACACATTAGCAAAATTATGCAGGATTCCAAAACGAATTTTTGAGTCCTGTTTGATTTTGGGCATGCGATGCAACTGAGAAAAGTGCCCAGTTGCCTTTTACTAAACTTGTGCTAAAAACCAACTGAGCGCTCCTTTTAATTGCATTGCATCTGTTAAATCTCGTATATGCTACCAGTAATTCAAAAGCAGATTTCAAAACTTGTTTTGGAGCACTACGTGTGATTTTTCATTAGAAACCAGTTTAAAAGTAACCTAGAACTAATTAACCACAAATTTAAGAAACTTTTAGAACTAAAAGAAAAGAGCAAAGAAGCTTTAGATAAATAACACATTGAAAACGTTACCTGGTTCGACATAAGTTGAAGCAAAACAATGTGAATATGGCATTGCTTTAGAATGTAACTCGTAACTGACGCATTTTGTTTTGTGGAGTATTTATAGTTTACTACAATGTATATATATATATATATATATATATATATATATATATATATATATATATATATATATATATATATATATATATTTATATTACTATAATTTTATAAAGTTTCTTCAACATTTGAAATTGTGCGATTCGAAGCCACTATTTTCTGAGATAGACTTAAGATTTTCCCCATTTCACATAAAATGCTTGATGGGCAGATAAAGTTCCAGTTACTTCTACCTAGGAAGCCCTAAAAGCTAGCAATTCTGAGTAATTTTACATGCATTGCTGCTTTTCCAATTTTTACATTAGTGTGTTGCGGTCTATTTGGTTAGCAGTGACAGTCAAACCAACTCACTAGAACCCTATTGAACTTCAACTTTCTTTGTTTCTCTACCTTCAGAGACAATGATGTTCTGGAACCTTTTAGCAGTATTGAAGTAGCTGTCTAATCGATATAGATCAAAGCTAAAATATGACATGTTACTCTATATGTTCCGTTATATGCATAAGAATGATTTTCCATATATCATGGTTTATTTTGCTTTAACGGCCTCTTCAATAGGCAATATACTAGCCAAATTTTGGCTAAGAAAATAAGAGAAGAACACGATAGTGTCATAGCTCATGGGCTTATTGCCTAAACGTGTTAGAGTTGAGGCTAGCTTTGTCGTTAGGGTTCGAATTGACATTAACTATACAATTATTCTACTCCACGATATCTTATGCTCATGAGTTAGGAGCGCATGTTCCTCCGCATAACTCTTTTAATGGTAAACAACTAACATTTGAACAATGCCATGACTTTTGACATTACGTGCTTGTAGCCGATATGCATGCAGTCACTGAGGGTGAAAAACAGACCGCAATGCATTACGCTGCAAAGAACAATGCAACTGCATCTCTCAAATCGCTGCTAAACTTTGGTTCACATATCAATGCGAGAGATTACAAATTGAGAACACCCCTGTTTGCTGCCTCTGAAGCAGGTAAGTTATTCCCAGTCTAATTGATTTTAATATCGTGTAGAAAGAATATTTTCTTGTAATCCACCTCGCAAGAAAAACATTAATGGTTGTAGATTTTCACTTAATGAAAAATAGTGTTTGTACGATGTAAGATAAAATCTTATGATTTCTTGAAATTTATGCATATTAATGCAGTGTTGCTTAACTAGAAAAGTTTCTTATGTTGATAGTTTTCACACATTTGTCTTCGCTTAAGGGGAGAAGAGAGTAAGCATGCTTGACATTATCCAAGGATACTGTAAAAGAATGATTCTGCAGTAAAACTTCCAAGTTATCTAATGAGCATAGACAAGGAATACAGGACAGAACAATACCGACCTTTCTAGTTTTTAAATATGCAATGTAGGACTGAGTCGTACAAACATAGTTTCTTCGCAAGAAGAATCAGGGATTCCTTAAAGACAGATTTCAAGACAGACAGACTTTTTTTCTTCTTTTTATTAGAGCCTTACTTTAGGGTTAGTGACCCCTTTGCAGTGATATCAATTGGCTTTGCGAAGTATTTCCATAAATATAGATACTGATATAGATATAGCTACATTTCCTGATGGTACTTAATGCAGGATTTCTAGTACTTATTCAATTTTCCAATCATATTGACACTTTCACAACTCTAATTGGCAGCTCGACCAGAAGCAGCGAGATTCCTGCTTGAGCATGGTGCCCCTGTTGGTGTGTATGATGATAGTGGGACCCCTTGTCTCTCTCTGATGATTGAAAAGATGCCGAATATTGCAAATGAGGCTGTTGAGCAGTTCCATAGCTTTGACATAGCATTTAGAAAACATTACTTTTACTTGAGTTATTTGGAAAAGGATTCAAAATACTTGGAAGAGCTAGAACCGACCAAAAGGCGAGAGAAGCAAGAAAAGAAAGAAAGGCAGAAGGAATACAAGAAAGAAATGAAAGCAGAAGGTATTAAGATGCCCAAGGTAAAGAAGACTTATGCCAAACTACCAATCGAGGTAATTTTTACTATAGTAGATTTGATTTCTTGAGATTTAGAGGATCAAATTTAGAATATCAAAAGCATCAAGAATCTAAAATTTTAATCGGTTCGAATAGTTGTTACGTAAACTTTAGAGTTTTCCTTGCGTCATATTTCAGGTTATTCTTCAATACGATCAGCTTGACCTCATCATGCATCCTGTATTCCAAAAGCTGTTGCATGTGAAGTGGAATTTATTTGGTAAATGGGGGACATTTGGATTTGTTGGTGTGAATCTTTTATACACTCTAATATGGACCATACTTGGAATATTTCTTCCACGTATTGGAGAGAGCTTTTATACTCCAATGTCATCCAACTGGTGGAGGTTGCTGCTAGAGATGATTGGGTTACTACTAACAGGATACTTCATTGCTTCTGTGAGTTTTAAAGATTTTGTTTATATGTTCATAAAGAATTACAACTACAAATCATAGACAATTACAATTACCATTACATTACAAATACAACATGGAATACAAGATACAAGGATACCACAGGGAGAATGGTTTAAAGATTGCGTACATTAAATACATCTATCTCTTACATATTCATATATACGTGCATGCTGTTGAGAACACATTCTAGATAATGAACTTGCTATTACAGTGGAACCCCAAAGTATAGACCCTGAATGGAACCAGACAATAGTTCGCTATACCAGGAGTTCATTATACAGAGAGGAATATCTTTTAGGGACTGTATAGTGATGGACTCCTTAAAAACCTTTCAATGCGTTTTTTAAAGCTATCATCAAGTTCTGTACATATTCAAATTGAAATTAGCAAACTCTGTTTGAAAATTGTTAATGAAAATTAAAGGTTTATGCAAAATACCGTATTCTCCTCTTACAACCTGGGAGAAATATAGTCTGTTATATTCTACTACATTTTGACTTTGTTAACTGAAATATCATTATGCACGCTTAAGTAGTTATTGAGCTTTGCAAGCACTTCATCATTTTTCAGTATCATAAAAATCAGTGTTTGCAAATTATATAGAGGCTATTTGCGATGAAGGGATCATAAATCTGGTTCGTAATAACGAGAGTTCGTTATATACGGAGTGCGTTATACCGAGATTATTTTTGAGGAGTTTGTTAGGCAGAATCCAAGGTACCAGACATTTTGTTCGCCATTTAGCGAAGGTCGCTATATCCAAGGTTCGATATACCGGGATTCTACTGTAGATCGAACAGATCTCATACCTAAGTAAATGCTTCAACTCGGGTGCGTCGCAGAAGAAGTTTAGGGGGCTTAGCCCTCCTTGTTAAAATTAAGAGAGTTTTCAGTGGAGCTCAGCCCTCCTTTATCAAACATAGCTTAGGCTGGATAATTTCTTAACCATGCATTTGGCAAGAGAGGGGAGGGAAAAGGTACTCTTCTAACAAACGAAGAAGAATGCCACAACCCTATATCAGTTTCCTCCCTCTCCTTCTTTCTATCAGTTTTATCCTACTTCTTCCCTATCAGTCATAATTGCATGGTTGAGGGTGTGGTCCATGCATGTTTTGCAACGCAGCCCCCCCCCTCTTACAGTCTTAAGATGGCACAACTTCTTCAACTACATGCTTTCTTACAAGATAGCCAACTCTACACTCTCATTTGTACATGACGCTCCGTATCTATTCTTGCTTTTATCAACAATGCTTCGTATGGCAATGACGTCACAGGCTCGATGTTGAGATATTATTGTTGTAAAGCATGAAGCAAAGAGTTTCTAATCTTAAAGTTGACATTAGCTGCAGCAGGGAACAATATACTCTTTAGCTGTCGTTTCTTATTGATGCTAGAACAAACAATGTGGTTTTATACTTGTACTGGAAGTCATTATCCTGCTTAGAGATTAGGCTTCAGTAGAAGAGTATTTGGGAATTGAAGTTATTAGTTACCTGCATAAATTAATTTCCTTGTTTTGAGCAAAATCTCGTTGTAAAGATAAATCTTTCTACATTTTCATCATTCAAGAAATGCACAATGCAACTTCCTATGTCTTTCCTCATCATGATAATGTACTTTAAAATACCACAGTTCCACTCTATCGATACACCGGTGTTGTTTTAGCAAGATATAAAGCAGGACGTCTGCCAATTCAGGAAAGTCATTTTCCTTGATATATCCCTACTTTTTCGGAGTTCTACCTGATTTCTACCCTGCATTTCCTGATTCAATGTAGATCCTGAGCAGAAACTGTACTCTATCATAATCGAAGCCTATTTGTAGGAGCGTGACAATCTCCCTAGCTAAATACCAGTTATCACATTGTTTCGTTTGCATGCTTAGTTTTGATAATTGAGTTGAACGGAGAATTGATTGAGCAGTTATGCTGTGCTATGTTCGGTGTTGTCGCTGTTGAGCCCACTCAAAATACTTTAAAGAGCAAGAGTATCTATCTAAAGTAAAAAGTAGCAGAGTCACAAAACGGTGGCCAGTGTTCCGCGACAAGAATACTGTTGTGCTTGCCAAGTCTTTCGTATGCCTGGAGGTATACCCAGCTAAGTGGAACGTTTTCTTAGTTTTGCATTTAAGAATCAGAGTTACATATCTAAGCAAGTTCCATCAAATTTGAGCAAAAAAGTGTGGCTTAGCTTTACCATGAAAGAAGAACATTAGTTGCTGAATGTGCTTTCTTGCTCGCTTTTCAGTATATTAGGGAATCAACTTTTAAGAGAGAGAAACACAAGCATTTTACTTGACATTCCCGTGATTTTATCCAGATTTAGTCAAATTTCCTGATTTTTCCCTGATAGTCTTTAGACAAAACAGACTTAATTTATTTGTACCTGAATCCGTTGATCTTCCTGATTTAGCAGACACCATGGAAGAGAGCAACAGCAACAGCACATAATTTTCTGAATGTTTTGCAACTTAGGTGTGACCAAATAACAAACTAAGACCACTTCATGCTGGTATTTTTTGCCAGCCCACACACCAAATTCAATTAAAACTTTGACTGTTGATGAAATATCCTGAAAGCACCGAACAGAACAAAGAAGTTTGCTTGCAGAACTAGTAAAGGTTCTTTGAATAATGAATTTCCTGGCAATCTTTTGGGCATCAGAGAATTCCCTTGATTTATCTTGTGTTCAGCAAAAATGTCCATAGAAAAGTAAATGTCTTTGAAAATAGAAGCACTGCTGCTGCTACTCTTATTGGCCCATTCAGAATAACAGCAGCAGTGCTTCCAATGTCAAGGACATTTCCTTGTGCAACTCGGAGTTGTACAGCAGCTAGAATGCTTGTCGTCTACCTGCAGTGTTAGTTCCAGCCAAACTTGATTTTGGCAGAATATTCGATTTCTGCACACCTAACAACGAATGGCTACCTATTTGCAACCAGTGGTGATTTCTAAAAATTTTAACAAGGGGGCTCTAGGCACAACCACGCCCATGGTTTGGGTGTGGTCCAGCGGCAACCACGCCCTTCTGTCAAAAGTGGAAACATGATACTTTAGTTTAATACTGATGTATTATCATCAACAATAAGAAATGCCTCAATAACCGTATAGCAGTGCACAATTGATCATAGCACTTTGGAAGCAATGCCAATAAACTCTGAAAAGCCAAGCCAATGCAAGAGTTTCAGGGGGGCTGAGCCCCCCAAAATGAGCAGAAATTTTAGCAAGGGGGCTCAGCCCCATGAGTCCTCCTAAAAATCACCCCTGGTTGCAACACTGGAGAGATAATGGCGGTGACAAAAGGAATTAGTCACTCTACTTCACAAACAAATGGCTCAGGATTGCTATCCTCTCTGGTAGGCAATTCCCTACTTAAGAAACTGTACGGACTCTACCTTTACCTTACTGTTTTATTCCAAACATCGCGTTTTCATATGAGCTATAACTGTATTCACAAAACTACATGTGGGGCTTTCATCAGAGAGTAACGTGCCTCCTATTACATAAACGGACTCCAATACCAACTCAAACATTATGATAAACCAGTAACATAATCATCATAACTCAAAATTGTATACTGTATGATCAGTGTAGATTTACCATTTGTATGTATTCGACTTGCAAAACATGTTATAAACTTGCTTAAGCTTTGATTCTCCTGTCCAAAATTACCACCCAGAAGCTGATCCTTTTCCTTGCATCTTGGAACCGTATACTGATCAAACGTTGCTCCCTTCGAGCACCTAGGCTTGAATCTATGAAATTGATGCAAGCAAGCATTCTGATTGGAACTCTGACAGAGTTACAATCCTCGTCGAAATTAGTTGGAACGCCTTATAGCAACTTTGGTAACTCTAGCTGGCCTTTGAGCTTTTGCCGTCCTCCATGCTTCTCCCCAAAAGCAATATGGAGCTGTAGGAAGGACTGACCTAAAGTTGCATAGTCCAATTTGCTCCAGAGGTGCCAAAAATTCTTCATAATTCAACATTGTGAGGGGCGAAAAAGGAGCGGAAAAATGTGGATCTGCAAAGCATTCCAAATATTTTGCCCGTTATTGTATGTTCACCAAAAACACTCCGGGAAGGTAGCATGGCAGTCTGTAAACTGATGTAACTGTGATACTCCTTGTTGAAATCAGTACTTACCTGTTTTGATCTTACAGAAAGTAATAAATTGTAAGTTTACTGAAAATGTACCTTGAAAACTTCTTACAGATAGTAATAAATTGTTCGTGTACTGAAAATGTACAATATATGTCTACCATATGAAATCTCCCAACCCATACTGTTGGAATATTTGTTAGAATACAGCTCCTTCAAATAGCCTACGGTAGCATTTATACACTCGGTTACTAGGAATCCGAACTTCAATCTTGAAATCCTGTAGTTCATCGAATTTTTGCTTAACTATGCATGAAAACATTTCTTGCATTTTGATGGAGTTCATCTTACTTACATTTTCATAGGAAGTTAGACAATTTCGCTTTGAGGAAAGAAACTACAATCAGTGGAGGCAGTGGCGCACAAGACAGATTGAAAGAGACATAGAGTTCTGTCATCCAAGGTGGCCAGAAGAACGAGGGTATCTAGACTCAGAACTCGAGCAAGTTCGCACATATCAAAGAACATATTTCAGGCAGCCTTGGAACATTTTTGAATGGCTTACCTACGTTGTTGTAATCGCTTTGGTTGTAACAAGAATCATGGCAGTAGTAGCTCCTAAATCAATTGATGAGGAAATCCACCCCCACACATATGCAATAGGCCTAATCTTCATATGGTTGCGACTCATCAGATCATTTCGTGCATTCAGGAGTTTGGGGCCTTTCATTGCGATTTTAGGCTCGGTTATCTTCGACACCTTGAAATTTGCCTTCCTTTTCTTTGATTTCTTCATTCCCTATGGTGTTGGATTTTGGATCCTCTTTGGTGGGCCACGACACGGAAAGTTAATGGGTGAAAATAGTAAAGATTGGCAGAACTTCAACGATTTGGTGTTCTCTGTTTGGAAGGTAAGAAATTTATGATGTGATTACTATAGTCCTATCAAATTTACGAATTGACTATTTAGCTGGAATTCACACTGAACTGAGATCCTTTTGATATTTTTGTTCTTGGAAGCCTAGTGAACAAGACCATACAATGTTTACCACCTGAAGAAGAATCGTAAGTGTAGGATAAGGGGTAGCAGAGGAAAATGCAGCCCCCCCTAGTTTGGGATAAATCTAGTACATTCGGGCAATTTTCCTAATAGAGCAATAGGAACTTCGGGCAACTTTTCTGACGGCTCTCCAAATCACCCTACTCAGTCGGTTAGATATTTTACAGCCCCCCTAAAGTTGAAGCCCTCCTACGCCTATGAGAAGAATTGAATTACACCTACAAACAGTGGCTAACACTATTGGAAAAGCAATAGTACAAGCAAATGGATATAATATTCTATCTAGCCAGAAAATTCATATCCAATCCCCTTTCTTGTACTGCAATGGAAGCCCTTTCCTAATATTCTTTATGTTTAAAAAGGACAGTTCACTTTAATTGAAACTTTCTTCGTTTTTTCTCAGTTTGGAAGGTGAGAAATTGGTAATACCATCATTTATTCTTAACTTTTTAGCTACTTTAAGAGCTTTCAGTTGTACTGGTTTCCCCCACTACTCACATTAAATCCACATTGCTGTGCAATTTCATCTTTTAATGGAAACCCAAGTGAGCAATACTGGCTGGAATTTGCCATGAGTAGATCAATTTCATCTACTTTTAATGTTAGGCTTTCTCGAGAATCAGCACTGTTTTCCCTTTTGTATCTTTTGATGCATGCGTGACGAAGTGCAATGTTATAAATCTTATTCATTTTCACTAATTCAAGAGGCCTCGCCGTTATCATAAGCAGATACAGCTCGTAATTATAAAGTTCTCTTCTATCATACACGACGTTTCCTAAGTTCTGATTACCAATGTTGAAATCTTGACTGAATATTGACATCGATTATTACAATACTGCGCCTATATGATCTTTGGCTGTATTTTTTATAGTTGTCATATATACTTATGTTATGTGACCTTGCTTTATGAAGCGTGAAGGTACTTTCATTTCATAGATGACACTTATTGGAGATTTCAATTGGGATGGGCTCGTGGCAGTGCACAGAGTGATA
>OLMO02000262.1:6088840-6100317 GCA_900291935.2 Cassiopea xamachana | reverse complement strand
CATGCATCATCCAGACTTGGAAATTTGTGAATCTGAGTTATAGTTCTAATTTTAAATTAACGCTTGCACTGCTCTTTTGATTTGCTTTATGATGAAATAAGATATACATAAAGATTTCATTACATTCCCTTCATTTTCAGACAGAGTTATACCTTTCAAATTTAAGAATGATTTAAGAGTATTCTTAGGCTCAAAATCAGAAAATGTTAGAAATACTGAGGGTCAGCAAAAGGCTGGGTATTCTCATAAATTGTATTCATCTAGGAACCATGGAGGGCAAGCGAAGGATCATTGCATCTATGTAATATTTCAATGTATATCTTACAGAATGTCTCTGATATTCGAAGGCTGACCCAGAGGTCCAGATTGATCGATTCACTCACTCATTCATTCATTCATTCATTCATTCACTTTTTCATTCATTCATTCACTCATTCATTCATTCACTCACTCATTCATTCAATCATGCATTCACTCATTAATTCCTTGATCTAATTAAAATTCTGCTACAATCCGACTATAAATGAATACAAAAACTGTGTCGTCGTTTCATTGGATGTTTCTAATACAACTTACCAATGGTGCACATTCATTTTTCATGTAGTGTCTAAAGCCAACCTTCTTCTTCTTGGATAATGACTTTTCTACCAGCAAGATGATTTGCGCCTGTTGCATGACAGCATTTGCTTGCGCTCTTCCATATACCCTAGAGAATGTATCTGACAGCAATGCAATGTACAAGTTCATGCAGACAACTCCTGCGATAGCGAGGTATGTGCCGACAAGAACTTGGGCTATCACTCTGTGCACTGCCACGAGCCCATCCCAATTGAAATCTCCAATAAGTGTCATC
The DNA here is from genome assembly GCA_900291935.2 of Cassiopea xamachana. NCBI lineage: Eukaryota > Metazoa > Cnidaria > Scyphozoa > Rhizostomeae > Cassiopeidae > Cassiopea > Cassiopea xamachana. The sequence goes on along the minus strand of OLMO02000262.1, from coordinate 6,099,464 downwards.
TATGAAATGAAAGCACCGTCACGCTTCACAAACCAAGGTCACATAACATAAGTACACTTACGTTCGAAAAGTATTTCACCACCTAGAACAAAATGGCCGCGCAGCTGCAAGCATTCTAAGTAAGTCCACAAGTGGAGATTCATTGGAACCCTATCTAATAATTTTTAATGCAATGTTTTGGCGGGAAAAGTATCTCACGCCATCATTTGACAAATATAGAAAATATAGGGCATGAATTCTTGCCTTAAATTATGAAAACTGTGTCAAGGTAAGCAATGCCAAAAACAAGAGAATTGTCAAACGATGAAAGGTTAGCTATAAAATATCTAAGGGAAAGTGGACTATCTTTTCGCAAAATTGGAGAGCAGCTGAATTGCCATCATTCTACTGCGCTAAAAAGTTACAATCGGTTTGTTTCCAGTGGTTCTGTTGCGAAAAAAGCAAGAAGTGGGCGTCCAAGTAAAATCAACGAAAGAGGAGAGAGGATAGTGTGTCGTGTGGCAAAAAAACTTAGGTTTAGAACTCTAAAAGAAATTGTTGAAGAAGTTCGCCAATCCGATGCTTGCAAAACTGCATCCAAATATATTGTTAGAAAAATATTGCATAAATATAAGTTTCTAAGCCATCAAAGAAACCGAAAACCTTTTGTTTCAGCCAAAAACCGCCGGATCCGTCTTCAGTGGGTACGAGAACACAGTGAATGGTCCATTGAGGACTGGAAAAATGTTGTATTCTCTGACGAGTGTCGTTTTGGATTAGGAAACTACTCACAAACATTGAGAGTATGGAGGAAAACTTCTGAAGCAAATAATCCAAAGTTTTTTCAACCGACATTTAAAAATGCAGTATCTGTGATGTTTTGGTGCTGCATTGGGCCTAATGGCGTAGGCAGACTTGTGCAATGCGATCAAAGAATAAACGCCACCCGTTATGTTTCTTTGCTTCAAGAAAACTTGTTTGAGAGTGTCCATGACATCCGTGGCAATCAAGAAAAGGCTTTCCTTTTTCAACAGGATAATGCACCTCCTCACCGAGCACAGATAACCCAAAACTTCTTCAGAAAGGAGAACATCAGACTTCTCCAGTGGCCTGCTCAAAGCCCTGATCTGAACATAATTGAAAATGTATGGTTATTTATCAAAAACAAGATCAGCAATGATGCACGAGGCCCTCAGATAAACAAAGATTGCCTGATTCAACGTGTTAATGAAGTTTGGGCTCAAATTCCACAAAATTATATCCACCAACTTTATACCTCCATTCCAAGAAGGCTCGAGGCTGTCAAAAAAATGCGTGGCTTCCCATCAAAATATTGATTAACGATTTGTTGTAACAAAAGTTTTTCACGACAAAGTTTAACTTTTCGAATCATGACATTGTACTGTTTTCATTGACTGAATTCCGATTTCCAGTTGCTTTTGATTTGCTGTTGCAATCTGCACTTAATTTGCATAACCATGTGCCTGGTTGATCTTCCTCCATTACATAATTTTTCGAAGCGGTGAAATACTTTTCGAACGTAAGTGTATATATTACAACTATAAATAATACAGCCAAAGATCATATAGGCGTAGTATTGTAATAATCGATGTCAATATTCAGTCAAGATTTCAACATTGGTAATCAGAACTTAGAAAACGTCATGTATGATAGGAGCGGATTTTATCATTACGGACTGTATCTGCTGATGATAACCTCGAGGCCTCTTGAATTAGTGAAAGTGAAGAAAATTTAAAACATTGCACTTCGTCATGCATGCATCAGAAGATACAAATGGGAAAACAGTGCTGATTCTCGAGAAAGCCTAATATTAAAAGTGGATGAAATTGATCTACTCATGGCAAATTCCAGCCAGTATTGCTCACTTGGGTTTCAATTAAAAGATGAAATTGCACAGCAATGTGGATTTAATTTGAGTAGTAGGGGAAACCAGTACAACTGAAAGCTCTTAGAGTAGCAACCAACTTGAGAATAAATGATGGTATTACCAATTTCTCACCTTCCAAACTGAGAAAAAACGAAGAAAGTTTCAATTAAAGTGAACTGTCCTTTTTAAACATAAAGAATATTAGGAAAGGGCTTCCTTTGCAATACAAGAAAGGGGATTGGATATGAATTTTCTCGCTAGATAGAATATTATATCAATTTATCTTGTATTATTGCTTTTCCAATAGTATTAGCCACTGTTTGTAGGTGTAATTCAATTCTTCTCATAGGCGTAGGAGGGCTTCAAATTTAGGGGGGGCTGTAAAATATCTGCCCGACTGAGTAGGGCGATTTGGAGAGCAGTCAGAAAAGTTGCCCGAAGTTCCTATTGCTCTGTTAGGAATATTGCCCGAATGTACTAGATTTATCCCAAACTAAGGGGGCTGCATTCTCCTCTGCTACCCCTTATCCTACACTTACGATTCTTCTTCAGGTGGTACACATAGTATGGTCTTGTTCACTAGGCTTCCAAGAACAAAAATATCAAAAGGATCTCAGTTCAATGTGAATTCCAGCTAAATAGTCAATTCGTAAATTTGATAGGACTATAGTAATCACATCATAAATTTCTTACCTTCCAAACAGAGAACACCAAATCGTTGAAGTTCTGCCAATCTTTACTATTTTCACCCATTAACTTTCCGTGTCGTGGCCCACCAAAGAGGATCCAAAATCCAACAGCATAGGGAATGAAGAAATCAAAGAAAAGGAAGGCAAATTTCAAGGTGTCCAAGACAACCGAGCCTAAAATCGCAATGAAAGGCCCCAGACTCCTGAATGCACGAAATGATTTGATAAGTCGCCGCCATATGAAGATTAGGCCTATTGCATATGTGTGGGGGTGGATTTCCTCATCAATTGATTTTGGAGATACTACTGCCATGATTCTTGTTACAACCAAAGCGATTACAGCAACGTAGGTAAGCCATTCAAAAATGTTCCAAGGCTGCCTGAAATATGTTCTTTGACATGTCCGAACTTGCTCGAGTTCTGAGTCCAGATACTTTCTTTCTTCTGGCCATCTGGGATGACAGAACTCTATGTCTCTTTCAATCTGCCTAGTGCGCCACTGCCTCCACTGATTGTAGTCCCTTTCCTCCAAGCGAAATTGTCTAACTTCCTATGAAAATGTAACTAAGATGAACTCCATCAAAATGCAAGAAATGTTTTCATGCATAGTTAAGCAAAAATTCGATGAACTACAGGATTTTAAGATTGAAGTTCGGATTCCTAGTAATCGGGGGTATAAATGCTGCCGTAGGCTATTTGAATGAGTTTTATTCTAAGAATCATTCCAACAGTATGGATTGAGAGATATAATATTGTAGACATACATTATACATTTTCAGTACACGAACAATTTATTACTTTCTGTAAGATCAAAACAGGTAAGTACTGATTTCAACAAGGAGTATCACAGTTACATGAGTTTACAGACTGCCATGCTACCTTCCCGAAGTGTTTTGGTGCACATACAATAACGGCCAGAACATTTGGAATGCTTTGCAGATCCACATCTTATCTCTCCTTTTTCACCCCTCACAATGTTGAATTATGAAGAATTTTTGGCACCTCTGGAGCAAATTGGACTATGCAACTTTAGGTCAGTCCTTCCTACAGCTCAATGTTGCTTTTGAGGAGAAGAGTGGAGGACGGCGAAAACTCAAAGGCTAACTAGAGCTCCCAAAATAGCTAAGAAGCGTTCCAACTAATTTCGACGAGGATTGTAACTCTGTCAGAGTTCCAATCAGCATGCTTGCTTGCATCAATTTCATAGATTCAAGCCTAGGTGCTCGAAGGGAGCAACGTTTGATCAGTATACGGTTCCAAGATGCAGGGAAAAGGATCAGCTTCTGGGAGGTAATTTTGGACAGAAGAACCAAAGCTTAGGCAAGTTTATAGCATGTTTGTAAAGTCGAATACATACAAATGGCAAAACTACACTGGAGTGAGCATCCTTTTTATAATGGAAACTGACAGCTTTCAAGAAGCCAGTATCTCTTTAAATTTCGCATAACATGTTTATCCAAAGAATTTGGGAAGGACAACTTTGAAAATCAACTACCTTTTATTTATAGCTGAATTGATGTTACTGGTGAAGGAAAAGGAAACTGCCTATAATTGGACGTCACACCTTTTTATAGATTCTCATAGTAGACAATGAGCTCCAACAGATAGGCACAAATACGTAGGGACTTCTTCTTCTTTTACGCTTTCACGTCAAGAGGATGACACTGCGCGGTCCACCACTACCTGCCAAGTGTGTCTGTTATTAGCCAACATTTCATGAGTGCAATTTCTAATACTATTAATACCATCACCTTTTTTAACCACCACCTTAATGCTAATATTTTCTAAGTCTTTTTCCACCAGTTTTAGCCATGTTAGCTTTTGACCACCTCTTGGTTTTGGGGCATATTTTTTTGCTTCTCTTAGGGTTGCTTTTGCTGGTGTTTCTTCTGGTAGTCAAAGATGTCCGTACCATTGTAGTCTTCTTTTCTTGATTGTTTTGCTCCATTGTGTGATCTTGGTTGTTTCGTATAGCTTTTCATTCGATATTTTCTTTGACCATTTTATGTCCAGGATTTTTCTCAGGATGTTTCGCTGGAAGACATCAACTGTATTTTCTAGCTGTTTTGTCATGGTCCACAGCTCATTATTGTATAGGAATATGTTTGTTAGATGACTGTTGAATAATCTCATCTTTACGTCTTGGGATACTCTTTTATTTTCAAAGATGTATTTCAGTTGATTGTATGCTGAGAGACTTAATATTTTTCTTCTGTTGATGTCATTTTCCGAGTCTAGTAGGCTTCCTAGATATTTGAATTTTCTACAGCTGTCATCACCTCCTCTTGTCACAATATACTCTTCAGTTTTGGACTCATTTGCCTGAAGGTTTCTTTCACCAAGGATGGCTGGTACTGCATCTTTTAGTGCATCTTTTCTTTCTTCATCATTGGTGATCCATGATATATCATCTGCGTATTGCTGGTCTAACATGAGGAGTCTTGTGCTGAATTGGCTATAGCGATGGTCTTCAACATAGGACGGTGTGGCGATCGATCTGGTTGGTTTGAGAGCCTCTGCTAGATATGCGATGAATAATATGGGGCTCAGGCAATCTCCTTGAGGTACGCCTTTGCTTGCATTTATTTCATTGCCGATGGACTTACCAATTCTTACTCTTAGCGATGCGTCTTCTATCAGAATCTTCATCATATGCAACTCATCTTGCTCCAGAACTTCTTCTAAGATGTTAAACAGCTCAGATCTTCTCACTGTATCGAACGCTTTTGACATATCTAAAAGTAGTAATATGATCTTATAGTTCTCAGACGTGATGGCCTTTTCTGTGAGAAATTTAAAGGTAAAGACTAGTTCCGTCGTACTTTGACCTTGTTGGTAGGCTGCCTGCGTGGGTGGTACTTTCTGCAGGAGTTTTTCTAAACATCGCCTGAGCATACATATTGCTAGGATCTTTCTGAGTATTCATAAAAGCATGATTGGTCGTAGGTTTCCTGGTGGTCCGGCCTTTTTTCCTGGTTTCTGTAGGAGTATCAACACCCCTTCTTTTACTTCGGATGAATATATTCCTGCTTCGGCTGTTTCGTTGAATATTTCTGCTATCCCTTGACATAATTCCATTGGGCCACTCTTGATCATTTCTGCTTTGAATTCATCTATCCCTGCACTTTTTCCATTTTTCAGACTCTTTACTGCTTTACTGATCTCTTCTTTTGTGAACGGTGTCTTCATCTTTTCTGGTTCGATGTGGTTAATTTTTTTTCATCTTCTCTGCTGAACATATCATTATAGAAGGCTGTTACTAATCTTACCTGCTCTTTTTCATCTGTTGTTTTTCCGTCTTCTCCATCTACTACTATTCTTTTCTTTTCTTTTCTTTTTTGTAAGTCTTTCACTGCCTGAAACATTCTTCTAGAGTCGTCTTTTGATCTTTCCACCTCTACCATTTGTAATATTTTGGCTACTTCCTCTACATCCATTTCCTTGTGAAGTTCTCTCATTATCTTGTTTCCCTCTTTTTGGATTGTTTCTCTTTTTTTCTTGTTTCTGGTGGAATTTATGTTGCCCCTAAGTCTTCTTTGTTCTTCTGATAGTTTCTTTATTTCTTCATTTGCACTTTTTCTCATTCTGCCATGGGTACCTGCTACTTCTTCTGTTGCTTTCTTGCATACTTTCACTATGCTTATCCATTTCTCTTGAATTGTTGTTGCTTGTTTTACCTCTTCTATATTTCCTTTGATCTTATCTTGATATTTCTTTCTGTATCCCTCATCTCTCAGTTTCTCTACATTTAACTTTGGTGTTGTTTTTTGTGCTTTCATCTTATACCATTTGATGTTGATCTTCGCTTTTACCAGTCTGTGATCTGTAAATGTTTCCATTCCACTTTAATTTCTTGCATCATTTACAAATGTCTGATGTTCCTTTTTCAGTATTAAATACTCAATTTGGCTTCTGCAAGGATTTCTTCTTCTATCTCCATTTCTGTCATTATGATCCTGGACACTTTCTGGTGCCTGCCATGTTGTTCTGTGGCACTTCTTTTGTGGAAACATGGTGTTACATAACATCATGTTATTTCTTAATAATGTTTCTACAAGTATTCTTCCTGATGTATTCATTTCTCCCTTTCCATATCTTCCTATAACTTCTGGAAATGCTTTATGGCCTATACCTGTTTTTGCATTCTTGCAAGTTGATTCCCTAATATACTGAAAAGCGAGCAAGAAACACACTCAGCATCTAATTTTCTTCTTGCAATGTAAAGCTAAGCCACACTTCTTTGCTCAAATTTGATGAAACTTGCTTAAATATGTAATTCTGATTCTTAAATGCAAAACTAAGAAAGCCTTCCACTTAGCTGGGTATGCCTCCAGGAATACGAAAGACTTGGCAAGCACAACAGTATTCTTGTCGTGATACACTGGCCACCATTTTGTAACTCTGATTTTATCTACTATAGATAGATACTCTTGTTCTTTACAGTATTTTAAGTGGGCTCAACAGCGACAACACCGAAAATAGCATAACATAATTGCTTAATCAATTCTCCATTCAACTCAATTATTAAAACTAAGCATGCAAACGAAATAATGCGATAACTGGTATTTTGCTAGGGAGATTGTCAAGCTCCTACAAATAGGCTTCGATTATGATAGAGTACAGTTTCTGCTCAGGATCTACATTGAATCAGGAAATGCAGGGTAGACATCAGGTAGAATTCCGAAAAAGTAGGGAAATATCAAGGAAAATGACTTTCCTGAATTGGCAGACGTCCTGCTTTATATCTTGCTAAAACAACACCGGTGTATCGATAGAGTGGAACTGTGGGATTTTAAAGTACATTATCATGATGAGGAAAGACATAGGAAGTTGCATTGTGCATTTCTTGAATGATGAAAATGTAGAAAGATTTATCTTTACAACGAGAGTTTGCTCAAAACAAGGAAATTAATTTATGCAGTAGTAACTAATAACTTCAATTCCCAAATACTCTTCTGCTGATGCCTAATCTCCAAGAAGGAGAATGACTTCCAGTACAAGTATTAAGCCACATTGTTTGTTGTAGCCTCAATAAGAAACGACAGCTAAAGAGTATATTGTTCCCTGCTGCAGCTAATGTCAACCTTAAGATTAGAAACTCTTTGCTTCATGCTTTACAACAATAATATCTCAACATCGAGTCTGTGACGTCATTATCACACTGTCACACTTGCGATGCTACAATTCTACGAAGCATTGCTGATAAAAGCGAGAATAGATAAGGAGCGTCATGTGCAAATGAGAGTGTAGAGTTGGCTATCTTGTAAGAAAGCATGTAGTTGAAGCAGTTGTGCCATCTTAAGACTGTAAGATGGGGGGGGGCTGCGTTGCAAGAAATGTATGGACCACACCCTCAACCATGCATTTATGACTGATAGGGAAGAAGAAGGATAAAACTGATAGAAGGAAGGAGAGGGAGGAAACTGATATAGGGTTGTGGCATTCTTCTTCGCTTGTTAGAAGAGTACCTTTTCCCTCTCCTCCCTTGGCAAATGCATGGTTTAGAAATTATCTAGCCTAATAGATATGTTTCATAAATAAGGGCTGAGCTCCACTGAAAACTCTCTTAATTTTAACAAGTAGGGCTAAGCTCCCTGAACTACTTCATGCGACGCACCCGAGTTGCAGCATTTCCTTCGGTATGAGATCTATTCGATCTACAGTAGAATCCCGTTATATCGAACCTTGGATATAGCAACTTTCCCTATGTGATGAACAAAATATCTGGTCCCTTGGACTCTGCCTACCTTGGATTCTGCCTAATATACTCCTTAAAAACAATCTCGGTACACAGCACTCCGCATATAACGAAGTCTCGTTATTACGAACCAGATTTATGATCCCTTCATCGCAAATAGCCTCAATATAACATACTTTTCATTCGGCGATGAGATATAAGCAGTGTAAATTTTGGAAATTGGCAAGCACTGATTTTTATGATACTGAAAAATGATGAAATGCTTGCAAAGCTCAATAACTACTTAAGCGTGCATAATGATATTTCAGTTAACACAGCCAAAATGTAGAAGAATATAACAGACTATATTTCTCCCAGGTTGTAAGTGAAGCATGCGGTATTGTGCATAAAACATTAATTTTCATTAATAATTTTCAAACAGAGTTTTCTAATTTTAATTTGAATATGTACATAAGTTGATGATAGCCTTAAAAAGCGCATAGAAGGGATTTTAAGGAGTCCATCACTAAACAAGCCCTACAAGATTTTCCATTCTGTACAACGAACTCCCGGTATAGCGAACTATTGTCTGGTTCCATTCAGGGTCTATACTTTGGGGTTCCACTGTAATAGCAAGTTCATTATCTAGAATGTGTTCTCAAAAGCATGCAAGTATATATGAATATGTAAGAGATAGATGTATACAATGTACGCAATCTTTAAAACATTCTCCCTGTGGTATCCCTCTATCTTGTATTCCATGTTATATTTGTAATCTAATTGTAATTGTAATTGTCTATGAGTTGTAGTTGTAATTCTTTATGAACATATAAACAAAATCTTTAAAACTCACAGAAGCAATGAAGTATCCTGTTAGTAGTAACCCAATCATCTCTAGCAGCAACCTCCACCAGTTGGATGACATTGGAGTATAAAAGCTCTCTCCAATACGTGGAAGAAATATTCCAAGTATGGTCCATATTAGAGTGTAGAAAAGATTCACACCAACAAATCCGAATGTCCCCCATTTACCAAATAAATTCCATTTCACATGCAACAGCTTTTGGAATACAGGATGCATGATGAGGTCTAGCTGATTGTATTGAAGAATAACCTAAAATATGACGCAAGGAAACTCCAAATTTTACGTAAAAACTATTCGAACCGATTAAAATTTTAGATTCTTGATGTTTTTGATATTGTAAATTTGATCCTCTAAATCTCAAGAAATCAAATCTACTATAGTAAAAATTACCTCGATTGGTAGTTTTGCATAAGTCTTCTTTACCTTGGGCATTTTAATACCTTCTTCTTTCATTTCTTTCATGTATTCCTTCTGTCTTTCTTTCGTTTCTTGCTTCTCTCGCTTTTTGGTCGGTTCTAGCTCTTCCAAGTATTTTGAATCCTTTTCCAAATAACTCAAGTAAAAGTAATGTTTTCTAAATGCTATGTCAAAGCTATGGAACTGCTCAACAGCCTCAGTTGCAATATTCGGCATCTTTTCAATCATCAGAGAAAGACAAGGGGTCCCACTATCATCATACACACCAACAGGGGCACCATGCTCAATCAGGAATCTCGCTGCTTCTGGTCGAGCTGCCAATTAGAGTTGTGAAAGTGTCAATATGATTGGAAAATTGAGTAAGTACTAGAAATCCTGCATTAAGTACCATCAGCAAATGTATCTATATCTATATCAGTATCTATATTTATGGAAATACTTTGTAAAGCCAATTGATATCACTGCAAAGGGGTCAATAACCCAAAAGTAAAGGTCTAATAAAAAACAATAAACACTTGGATGTCAGCTAAAATACATACAAGTCTCTAAGTACTTATTTCTGAAATCTATCTTGAAGGAATCCCTTATTGTTCTTGCGAAGAAGCTATGTTGATACGACTCAGTCTAACATTGCATATATAAAAACTAGAAAGGTCGATATTGTCTGTCTTGTATTCCTTGTCTATTCTCATTAGAGAACTTGGAAGTTTTACTGCAGAATCATTTTTTTACAATATCCTTGGATAATGTCAAGTGTGCTTACTCTCGTCTCTCCTTGATAGAAGACAAATGTGTGAAAAATATCAACAAAAGAAACTTATCCAGTTAAGCATTACTGCATTAATATGCATAAATTCCAAGAAATCCTAAGATTTTATCTTTCATCGTACAAACACCACTTTTCATTAATTTAAGATCTACAACTATTAACATTTTTCTTGCGAGGTGGACTACAAGAAACAGTTCTTTCTACACGACACTAAATTAATAAGACTGGGAATAACTTACCTGCTTCAGAGGCAACAAACAGGGGTGTTCTCAGTTTGTAGTCTCTCGCATTGATATGTGAACCAAAGTTTAGCAGCGATTTGAGAGATGCAGTTGCATTG
>OLMO02000262.1:6062810-6088740 GCA_900291935.2 Cassiopea xamachana | reverse complement strand
AAGTTTTTTATAAAATACTATAAGCAATCTAGTACTAGACAACGTACAATTTAAGAAACTTTTAGAACTACAGGGAAAGAGCTTAGGAACTTTAGATAAATGGCACATTGAAATGGTAAAGCTGTACCAAAACAATGTGAATATGGCATTGCTTTAGAATTTAACTCGTACTGACGAATTTTGTTATGAGGAGAATTAATAGTTTGCTACAGTAATATTTTGTTTATATTGTCACTGCAACTGAGCTTGTTACATGCCTCGTAAGCATTAGTCTTTATATATACATATATATATATATGTATATATATATATATTTATATATATATATATACATATATATATATATATATATATGTATATGTATATGTATATGTATACATAGATAATCATATGCTTCACCACATTAGAAATTTTGAAATTAGTAAATAGATTCAGAAGAAAAACTTTATATATATATATATATATATATATATATATATATATATTAAGAATTTCTCCAGTTCACATAAATTGCTTGATGGGTAGTTTAGGTTCCAGTTACTTCTATCTAGGAAGCCCTAAAAACTAGCAATTCTGAGCAATTTTACATTCATTGCTGCTTTTCTAATTCTTACATTAGTAAATTACGGTCTATCTGGTTTTCAGTGACAGTCAAACCAACTCACTAAAACCCTAGTGAATTTCAACTTTCTTCTTGCAAAGCTCAAACTACTTCTACTAGCCTTCGCTGAGTTTTCTTTCTCTACCTTTAGAGACAATGATCTTCTGGAACCTTTTAACTGTATTGAATTAGCTATCTAATCGATTATAGTGGCATTAATTATTTTACGGATTAAAGCTAAAATATGAAATATTACTCTAATATATGCATAAGAACTCTTTTCCATATATCATGGTTTGTTTTGCTTTGAGAGCCTCTTCAATAGGCAATATATTGGCCAAATTTTGGCTAAGACAATAAGAGAAGAACAGATAGTGTCATAGCTCATGAGCATATTGCCTAAACGTGTTAGAGTTGAGGCTTGCTTTGTCGTTAGGGATCGAATTGACGTTAACTATACAATTATTCTACTCCACGATATCTTATGCTCATGAGTTAGGAGCGCATGCTCCTCCGCATAACTCTTTTAATGGTAAACAACTAACATATGAACAATGCCATGACTTTTGACATTACGTGCTTGTAGCCGATATGCATGCAGTCACTGAGGGTGAAAAACAGACCGCAATGCATTACGCTGCAAAGAACAATGCAACTGCATCTCTCAAATCGCTGCTAAACTTTGGTTCACATATCAATGCGAGAGACTACAAACTGAGAACACCCCTGTTTGCTGCCTCTGAAGCAGGTAAGTTATTCCCAGTCTTATTAATTTAGTATCGTGTAGAAAGAACTGTTTCTTGTAGTCCACCTCGCAAGAAAAATTTTAATAGCTGTAGATCTTAAATTAATGAAAAGTGGTGGTTGTACGATGAAAGATAAAATCTTAGGATTTCTTGGAATTTATGCATATTAATGCGGTAATGCTTAACTGGATAAGCTTCTTTTGTTGATATTTTTCACACATTTGTCTTCTATCAAGGAGAGACGAGAGTAAGCACACTGGACATTATCCAAGGATATTGTAAAAAAATGATTCTGCAGTAAAACTTCCAAGTTCTCTAATGAGAATAGACATGGAATACAAGACAGACAATACCGACCTTTCTAGTTTTTATATATGCAATGTTAGACTGAGTCGTATCAACATAGCTTCTTCGCAAGAACAATAAGGGATTCCTTCAAGATAGATTTCAGAAATAAGTACTTAGAGACTTGTATGCATTTTAGCTGACATCCAAGTTTTTATTGTTTTTTATTAGACCTTTACTTTTGGGTTATTGACCCCTTTCCAGTGATATCAATTGGCTTTGCAAAGTATTTCCATAAATATAGATACAGATATAGATATAGGTACATTTGCTGATGGTACTAAATGTAGGATTTCTAGTGCTTACTCAATTTTCCAATCATATTGACACTTTCACAACTCTAATTGGCAGCTCGACCAGAAGCAGCGAGATTCCTGATTGAGCATGGTGCCCCTGTTGGTGTGTATGATGATAGTGGGACCCCTTGTCTCTCTCTGATGATTGAAAAGATGCCGAATATTGCAAATGAGGCTGTTGAGCAGTTCCATAGCTTTGACATAGCATTTAGAAAACATTACTTTTACTTGAGTTATTTGGAAAAGGATTCAAAATACTTGGAAGAGCTAGAACCGACCAAAAAGCGAGAGAAGCAAGAAAAGAAAGAAAGACAGAAGGAATACATGAAAGAAATGAAAGAAGAAGGTATTAAAATGCCCAAGGTAAAGAAGACTTTTGCAAAACTACCAATCGAGGTAATTTTTACTATAGTAGATTTGATTTCTTGAGATTTAGAGGATCAAATTTAGATATCAAAAGCATCAAGAATCTAAAATTTTAATCGGTTCGAATAGGTTTTACGTAAAATTTAGAGTGTTCCTTGCGTCATATTTTAGGTTATTCTTCAATACAATCAGCTTGACCTCATCATGCATCCTGTATTCCAAAAGCTGTTGCATGTGAAATGGAACTTATTTGGTAAATGGGGGACATTTGGATTTGTTGGTGTGAATCTTTTATACACTCTAATATGGACCATACTTGGAATATTTCTTCCACGTATTGGAGAGAGCTTTTATACTCCAATGTCATCCAACTGGTGGAGGTTGCTGCTAGAGATGATTGGGTTACTACTAACAGGATACTTCATTGCTTCTGTGAGTTTTAAAGATTTTGTTTATATGTTCATAAAGAATTACAACTACAACTCATAGACAATTACAATTACAATTAGATTACAAATATAACATGGAATACAAGATAGAAGGATACCACAGGGAGACTGTTTTAAAGATTGCTTACATTATATACAGCTATCTATCTATCGTAGTGCCGTATCCATCCGGACGTGGGCAACCATGGAACGCCACTCTTCTCTGTTCTTCATCCTTCTTCTTATTTGCGCATCCGTCCATCTTCCTTCCACTATTTCTTTTATCGCATCCAGATATTTCTTCCTTGGTCTTCCTCTTTCTCTTCTTCCCTCCATTTTTCCAGTCATACATATAGATTCAAAACCTCGCTTTCTTCCGATATGTCCTACAAGCTTTAGCTGCCTTTTGCAAATACTAGTCATTAGTTCTCTTTTATTTTTCACTCTTCTCATTATCTCTTCGTTTGTTACTCTCTGAGTCCACGAGACTTTTAGCATTCTTCTCCATATTCTCATTTCCATTGCCTCTAGTTTTCTTCTGGATTCCTTATTTATATTCCACGATTCACATCCATATAAGAGCGTTGACCATACATAGCATTTCACGAATCTTTTTCTTATATCTATGGATATTTTTGAGTTGGTAATCAATTTCTTTATTTTCTCCAAGCTTTGGTTGGCAATTGCTATTCCTCTTCTTATTTCTTTATCATTCTTTCCGTCACAACTTATATTACTTCCCAGGTATGTGAAATCTTTAACTTGTTCTATATCTTTGTTACTTAGTTTGATATCCATTCTTTGATTATGATCTCTCTTAGATACTACCATAACTTTTGTCTTCTTTATATTTATCTTTATTCCTTTTAATTCACTTTCTTTATTAACTCTTTGCAATAAGTTTTGTAGCTTTTCCTCTGAGTCTGCTATTAAGACAGTATCATCTGCATATCTTATATTGTTAATATTCTTCCCCGCTATTTTTATTCCATCCTCTTCCTTTATTTCTCTTATTATAGCTTCTGTATATAGATTAAAAAAGTCCGGTGACATACAGCAACCTTGCCCGACTCCTCTGTTCATTTTTGTCCATTCTGTCAATTTATCCTCAATTCTTACTGCCACTCTTTGTTTTATATATAATGTTTCAATCAGTCTAAGATCTTTCCCATCTATTCCTATATTCTTTAAGATTCTCATCAGTTCTACATGTCTTACTTTATCAAAAGCTTTCTCGTAGTCAATAAAGCATAGATATATATCTTTTCCTATTTCGAGAGCGTTTTCAATTACTCTATTAAGTGCAAAAATTGCGTTGATAGTACCTGAGTTCTTTACAAAGCCAAACTGTTCTTCCGATATTTCAGGTCTTATCTTACTCCTCATTCTTTCTATGATAACTCTTAGGATTATTTTTGCAATATGATTGATAATGCTAATCGTTCTATGTTGTTCACATTTACGTGTTCCTTCTACTTTTGGTATTGTTATCATTACTGTTTCTATCGTTTGCTCTGGTAAAATTCCTGTGTTATATATCTTGTTTGCTATATCTTTTATAATTTCTAGTCCCTTTTCTCCCAGAGATTCCAGCATTTCCACTGCTATCCCATCCTTTCCAATTGCTTTTCCTTTCTTCATCTTTTTCATGGCTGCTCTTATTTCTTCTTTCATGACTTCTGGCCCTTGTTCATCTAATTCTAGATTAATTGCTTCTTGTTCATCATCATATAATTCTTTGATGTATTCCGTCCATCTTTTCAGTATATCATCCATTTCCATTAGTAAATTACCTTCTTTATCCACTATTGAGTTATTTTTAGTTCTAGCCTTCTTTCTGTATAATATTTGGTTTATTTTGTCATACATCTGCCCTTGATTAACTTTGGCCAATCCTTCTATCTCAACGCATCTATCATTCATCCATTTCTCCTTCGCTTTTCTGCATTCTCGGTGTATTTGTCTGTTGTATTCTCTATGTTTTTCTTCATCTTTAGACTTTACTTTTTTTCTTTTATCCATTATTTCAAATATGTCTTCTGTCATCCATGGTTGTTTTTTCTTTTTCTTTATAGTCGGTATTTTCTCAGTACTTTTCTCTATCGCTTTCTGTAGGTTGTTCCACTGTTGTTGCGCATCTTCATTCTCATCTTCCATACTTAGTATCTCATACCTGGTTGTTGTTTCTAGAACAAAAGTGTTTTTTATTTCTCTATTTTTCTTTAACATGTCTATTTGTCTCATTTCAGTAATTTTTGTTGTTATAACCTTTTTCATCTTGATTTGCACAGTTGCTACCAATAGGTTGTGATCACTATTACAATCTGCACCCGGGTATGTTTTTGCTTGATGTATGGCATTCCTGAATCTTCTATTGATGGTGATATAGTCAATTTGATTTCTGTTCCTGTCGCCTGGGCTTCTCCATGTCCACAATCTTCTTGGATGATGCCGAAACCATGTATTTGTTATTACTTGCTGATTTCGTGTGCACCAATCTATCAATGTTTGTCCTCTGGTATTTTTCTCTCCTAGTCCATATTGCCCCACAATATCTGCATGTCTTCCGTTTCCTACCTTTCATTCATATCTCCCATTACTATATTTACATCATGATTTTTACATTGTTCTCTAATCCTGGTAAGTTCTTCATAGACATCTTCTAGTTCTTCCTCTGTACTCTCCTCTGTTGGCGCATATACCTGTATGATGTTAATATTAAATGGTTTTCCTTGTAGTTTCATCATTATTATGCGATCTGATATTGGCCAATATCCTATAAGTTTCTTGTATATGTCATTTTCCATAATTATTCCTACTCCTCTGTTCGCTGTATCTCCTCTTGAGTATATTACTTTCCTGTTCTTTTCTGTTGTCATCTCCCCTGATCCTGGCCATCTCATCTCTCCAATACCCATTATGTCTATCTTAAGCCTTTCCATTTCATTTTCCACGTTAGCTAGTTTCCCTCCTTGATCTAGAGTTCTTACATTCCAGGTTGAGATCTTATATATATTTTGTTTATCCTTGGATTTGCTAGCAGTAGCCTGATGACGACCGAGTGCTACCTGCTGCGCGTAGCAAGCACTGCCGAGCGAGGCAGTGGCATCATTTGTGATTTCACTCCCATTTACGCTGTTCACCTTATTTTCTATTAGTTGACCTTCCATGATTGTTCTTAGATGAATACGTGGTGAGGTCTCCAGGTCTCTTCCACGCCACAATTATCGGTTGTGGACTTAGCCTTTACCTCAAAAAGGCAACCTACAAGGCAGTAGGGACTGGGCATATTTAAAGGCGACCCATACCCGCCTTGTCGCAATATCGTCTTGGACATGGAACATTTTATATATAGAAATATGTCACCTTTTCTACTACTCCGTCTGATGATATCGCCGCTGAGTGGTTCGGGACTGCTTATTCGTCTGTCTAAGTCAGCTTATTTCGCAGCTGACCACCATATCTGATGGTCATTCACTATCCACCACCTGTGACCCGTTCTCTAGCTGTCAGCTCAGCCGAGTACAGCTCAGTACAGCTATCTCCTACATATACATATATACTTGCATGGTTTTGAGAACACATTCTAGATAATGAACTTGCTATTACAGTAGAACCCCAAAGTACAGACCCTGAATCGAACCAGACAATAGTTCGCTATACCGGGAGTTCTTTGTACAGAATGGAACATCTTTTAGGGCTTGTTTAGTGATGGACTCCTTAAAATCCCTTCTATGCGCTTTTTAAGGCTATCATCAACTTATGTACATATTAAAATTAAAATTAGAAAACTCTGTTTGAAAATTATTAATGAAAATTAATGTTTTATGCACAATACCGTATGCTTCACTTACAACCTGGGAGAAATATAGTCTGTTATATTCTACTACATTTTGGCTTTGTTAACTGAAATATCATTATGCACGCTTACGTAGTTATTGAGCTTTGCAAGCATTTCATCATTTTTCAGTATCATAAAAATCAGTGCTTGTAAATTTCCAAAATTTATACTGCTTATATCTCATCACTGAATGCAAAGTTTGTTATATTGAGGCTATTTGCGATGAAGGGATCATAAATCTGGTTCGCAATAACGAGAGTTCGTTATGTACGGAGTGCATTATACCGAGATTGTTTTTGAGGAGTTTGTTAGGCAGAACCAAGGTAGACAGAATCCAAGGGACCAGACATTTTGTTCGTCATATAGGGAAAGTTGCTATATCCAAGGTTCGTTATAACGGGGTTCTACAGTAGACCGAATAGATCTCATACCTAAGGAAATGCTGCAACTCGGGTGCATCGCATGAAGTAGTTCAGGGGGCTTAGCCCTACTTGTTAAAATTAAGAGAGTTTTCAGTGGAGCTCAGCCCTCATTTATGAAACATATCTATTAGGCTAGATAATTTCTTAACCATGCATTTGCCCAGGGAGGAGAGGGAAAAGGTACTCTTCTAACAAACGAAGAAGAATGCCACAACCCTATATCAGTTTCCTCCCTCTCCTTCTTTCTATCAGTTTTATCCTTCTTCTTCCCTATCAGTCATAATTGCATGGTTGAGGGTGTGGTCCATGCATTTCTTGCAACGCAGCCCCCCCCCTCTTACAGTCTTAAGATGGCACAACTGCTTCAACTACATGCTCTCTTATAAGATAGCCAACTCTACACTCTCATTTGTACATGACGCTCCTTATCTATTCTCGCTTTTATCAGCAATGCTTCGTAGAATTGTAGCATCGCAAGTGTGACAGTGTGAGAATGACGTCACAGACTCGATGTTGAGATATTATTGTTGTAAAGCATGAAGCAAAGAGTTTCTAATCTTAAGGTTGACATTAGCTGCAACAGGGAACAATATACTCTTTAGCTGTCGTTTCTTATTGAGGCTAGAACAAACAATGTGGCTTAATACTTGTACTGGAAGTCATTCTCCTTCTTGGAGATTAGGCATCAGCAGAAAAGTATTTGGGAATTGAAGTGACTAGTTACTACTGCATAAATTAATTTCCTTGTTTTGAGCAAAATCTCGTTGTAAAGACAAATCATTCTACATTTTCATCATTCTAGAAATGCACAATTCAACTTCCTATGTCTTTCCTCATCAGGATAATGTACTTTAAAATCCCACAGTTCCACTCTACCGGTACACCGATGTTGTTTTAGCAAGATATAATGCAGGACATCTGCCAAATCAAGGAAGTGATTTTCCTTGATATTTCCCTACTTTTTCGGAGTTCTACCTGATTTCTACCCTGCACTTCCTGATTCAATGTAGATCCTGAGCAGAAACTGTACTCTATCATAATCGAAGCCTATTTGTAGGACCGTAACAATCTCCCTAGCAAAATACCAGTTATCGCATTATTTCGTTTGCATGCTTAGCTTTAATAGTTGAGTTGAGTGGAGAATTGATTAAACAATTATGTTCTGCTATGCTCGGTGTTGTCGCTGTTGAGCCCACTCAAAATACTGTAAAGAACAAGAGTATCTATCTATAGTAGAAAGAATCAGAGTTACAAAATGGTGGTCAGTGTATCACGACAAGAATACTGTTGTGCTAGCCAAGTCTTTCGTATTCCTGGAGGCATACCCAGCTAAGTGGAACGTTTTCTTAGTTTTGCATTTAAGAATCAGAATTATATATCTAAGCAAGTTTCATCAAGTTTGAGCAAAGAAGTGTGACTAAGCTTTACCGTGAAAGAAGAAAGTTAGATGCTGAATGTGTTTCTTGCTCACTTTTCAGTATATTAGGGAATCAACTTGTAAGAGAGAGAAGCACAAACAAACATTTTACCTGATGTTTGCTTGATTTTATCCAGATTTATTCAAATTTCCTGATTTTTCCCTGATAGTCTTTAGACATAACAGACTTACTTTATTTGTACCTGATTTCGTTGATCTTCCTGATTTGGCAGACACCATGGAAGAGAGCAACAGCAACAGCACATAATTTTCTGAATGTTTTTCAAGTTAGGTGTGACCAAGTAACAAACTAAGACCGTTTCATGCTGGCACTTTTTGCCAGCCCACACACCAAATTCAATTAAAACATTAACTGTTGGTGAAGCATCCTGGAAACACCGAACAGAAAAAAGAAGTTTCCTTGCAGAACTAATAAAAGTTCTTTGAATAATGAATTTCCTGGCAATCTTTTGGGCATCAGAGAATTTCCTTGATTTATCATTGACAATGTCTTCTTTTGTATTTCCTTGTGTTTAGCAAAAATGTCCATAGAAAAGTAAATGTCTTTGAAAGTAGAAGCACTGCTGCTGCTACTCTGAATGGCCTATTCCTTGTGCAACTCGGAGTTGTACAGCAGCTAGAATGCTTGTCGTCTGCTTGTGGTGCTAGTTCCAGCCAAACTCAAGTTTTTGCAGAGTAATCGCTTTCTGCCCACCTAACAACGACTGGGTACCTGGTTGCAACACTGGAGAGATAATGGCGGTGACAAAAGGAACTAGGCACTCTACCTCACAAGCCAATGGCACAGGATTGCTATCCTCTCTGGTAGGCACTTCCCTACTTACGAAAGTGCGCGGACTCTGCCTTTACCATACTGTTTTATTCCAAACATCGCGCTCTCATATGAGCTATAACTGTATTCACATAACTACATGTGGGGCTTTCATCAGAGTAAGGTACCTCCTATTACATAAACGGACTCCACTACCAACTCACACATTATGGTAAACCAGTAACATAATCATCATAGCTCAAAATTTTATACTATATGATCAGTGGGGATCAGAAAGGTTTAGGATCACTGCCTGCTTTGCCTCGCTACATTTCCTCTGATAAGGGTCCCTTTTAAAGAGCACTCACTTCAAATGAGCACCCAACTGAAATGAATGAAATTCTAATGAGTACTCTGAGCGATCTTTGGAGAAGAATTTTTATAGGGTCGCTATGTGTAATTATGTCTCAGGTAAATCTCTTATTTATTTCCATAGATTTATTTCCTTCTGTTTAAATGATGCTCATTGCTAGTAATGTTCACAAGAAAGCGTTGTGCTTTCTGTGGTTTGCCCATCTTCATGTAATTCGGTTCCCTACGTATTTTTTTTATATCCCTGAAGTATAAATGCCGGCAGCGACGGTGACTCCTCACTAATTTTGGTCAAAATTAAACTATTTAAGGTAAGCCACTCAAGTCAACATGTGTCAAGTTAAAAGGCCATCATCCTCAAGAACTTTAAGAACAAATTTTAATGTTGGAACACTCAATGTAAGAGGTTTAAATAGTGACTTGAAAAAACACCAGTTAGCAACTGACATGTCCAAAGACCAGTTAGCCATTTTAGCCATCCAAGAAACAAAATTCAAGGAAGAAGGTATATCAGAGATACAAACAGCTGATAAGAAGAAGAGCTATGATGTATACCATGCAGCAAATTCAAAAAGTAAGCACCATGGTGTAGGAACTGTGATAGAGAAGGGAAATAAGGCAGATTTCAAGACCATCACAGATAGAGTATGTACAGCTACCATCAGGCTTGAAGGAGAAACAAATCAGAAAAAGGTTATTTTTATATCAAGCTATGCTCCAACCCTAGAAGTGAGTGAGAAAAATCCTAAGATCAGAGATGATTATTATGAAGATCTAGAAAGAACAATTAATTCAGTAAACAAAAGAGATATGTGCATAATAGTAGGAGACCAGAATGCAAAAACAGTTATGGGCCATAAAGAATTTCCAGAAGTTATAGGAAGATATGGAAAGGGAGAACTGAATACATCAGGAAGAATACTTGTAGAAACATTATTAAGAAATAGCATGATGTTATGTAACACCATGTTTCCACACAAGATGTGCCACAGAACAACATGGCAGGCACTAGAAAGAGTCCAAGATCATAATGACAGAAATGTAGATAGAAGAAGAAATCCTTGCAGAAACCAAATTGAGTATTTAATACTGAAAAAAGGAACATCAGACATTTGTAAATGATGCAAGATCTTATAGTGGAATAGAAACATTTACAGATCACAGACTGGTTAAAGCTAAGATCAACATCAAATGGTATAAAATGAAAGCACAAAAAACAACACCAAAGTTAAATGTAGAGAAACTGAGAGATGAGGGATACAGAAAGAAATATCAAGATAAGATCAAAGGAAATATAGAAGAAGTTCCTATTATAAAAAGGATGCTCACTCCAGTGTAGTTTTGCCATTTGTATGTATTCGACTTTAAAAATATGTTATAAACTTGCTTAAGCCTTGATTCTCCTCTCCAAAATTACCACCCAGAAGNGCTGATCCTTTTCCTTGCATCTTGGAACCGTATACTGATCAAACGTTGCTCCCTTCGAGCACCTAGGCTTAAATCTATGAAATTGATGCAAGCAAGCAAGCATGCTGATTGGAACTCTGACAGAGTTACAATCCTCGTCGAAATTAGTTGGAACGCTTCTTAGCTATTCTGGTAGCTCTAGTTAGCCTTTGAGTTTTCATCGCCCTCCACACTTCTCCCCAAAAGCAATATNTGGAGCTGTAGGAAGGACTGACCTAAAGTTGCATAGTCCAATTTGCTCCAGAGGTGCCAAAAATTCTTCATAATTCAACATTGTGAGGGGCGAAAAAGGAGCGGAAAAGTGTGCATCTGTAAAGCATCCCAAATGTTCTGGCCGTTATTGTATGTTCACCAAAAACACTTCGGGAAGGTAGCATGGCAGTCTGTAAACTCATGTAACAGTGATACTCCTTGTTGAAATCTGTACTTACCTGTTCTGATCTTACAGAAAGTAATAAATTGTTCGTGTACTGAAAATTTATAATGTATGTCTACAATATTAAATCTCTCAATCCATACTGTTGGAGTGATTCTTAGAATAAAGTTCCTTCAAATAGCCTACGGTAGCATTTATACCCTGGGTTACAAGAAATCCGAACTTCAATCTTAAAATCCTGTAGTTCATCGAATTTTTGCTTAACTATGCATGAAAATATTTCTTGCATTTTGATGGAGTTCATCTTACATTTTCATAGGAAGTTAGACAATTTCGCTTCGAGGAAAGGGACTACAATCAGTGGAGGCAGTGGCGCACAAGGCAGATTGAAAGAGACATAGAGTTCTGCCATCCCAGATGGCCAGAAGAAAGAAAGTATCTGGACTCAGAACTCGAGCAAGTTCGGACATGTCAAAGAACATATTTCAGGCAGCCTTGGAACATTTTTGAATGGCTTACCTACGTTGCTGTCATCGCTTTGGTTGTAACAAGAATCATGGCAGTAGTATCTCCTAAATCAATTGATGAGGAAATCCACCCCCACACATATGCAATAGGCCTAATCTTCATATGGCGGCGACTCATCAAATCATTTCGTGCATTCAGGAGTCTGGGGCCTTTCATTGCGATTTTAGGCTCGGTTGTCTTGGACACGTTGAAATTTGCCTTCCTTTTCTTTGATTTCTTCATTCCCTACGCTGTTGGATTTTGGATCCTCTTTGGTGGGCCACGACACGGAAAGTTAATGGGTGAAAATAGTAAAGATTGGCAGAACTTCAACGATTTGGTGTTCTCTGTTTGGAAGGTAAGAAATTTATGATGTGATTACTATAGTCCTATCAAATTTACGACTTAGCTATTTAGCTGGAATTCACATTGATCTGAGATCCTATTGTTATCTTTATTCTTGGAAGCCTAGTGAACAAGACCATACAATGTTTACCACCTGAAGAAGAATCGTAAGTGTAGGATAAGGGGTAGCAGAGGAGAATGCAGCCCCCCCTTGGTTTGGGATAAATCTAGTACATTCGGGCAACTTTCCTAACAGAGCAATAGGAACTTCGGGCAACTTTTCTGACTGCTCTCCCAAGCGCCCTACTCAGTCGGCTAGATATTTTACAGCCTCCCTAAATTTGAAGCCCTCCTACGCCTATGAGAAGAATTGAATTACACCTACAAACAGTGGCTAACACTAATTGAAAAGCAATAATACACGATAAATGGATATAATATTCTATCTAGCCAGAAAATTCATATCCAATCCCCTTTCTTGTATTGCAATGGAAGCCCTTTCCTAATATTCTTTATGTTTAAAAAGGACAGTTCACTTTAATTGAAACTTTCTTCGTTTTTTCTCAGTTTGGAAGGTGAGAAATTGGTACTACCATCATTTATTCTTAACTTTTTAGCTACTCTAAGAGCTTTCAGTTGTACTGGTTTCCCCTACTACTCAAATTAAGTCCACATTGCTGTGCAATCCCATCTTTTAATTGAAGACCAAGTGAGCAATACTGGCTGGAATTTGCCATGAGTAGATCAATTTCATCTACTTTTAATATTGACTTTCTCGAGAATCAGCGCTGTTTTCCCTTTTGTATCTTCTGATGCATGCGTGACGAAGTGCAATGTTATAAATTTTCTTCATTTTCACTAATTCAAGAGGCCTCGCTGTTATCATCAGCAGATACAGTTCGTAATGATAAAATCCGCTCCTATCATACATGACGTTTCCTAAGTTCTGATTACCAATGTTGAAATCTTGACTGAATATTGACATCGATTATTACAATGCTACCCCTATTTGATCTTTGGCTGTATTATTTATAGTTGTAATATATACTTATGCTATGTGACTTTGCTTTGTGAAGCGTGAAGGTACTTTCATTTCATAGATGACACTTATTGGAGATTTCAATTGGGATGGGCTCGTGGCAGTGCATAGAGTGATAGCCCAAGTTCTTGTCGGCACATACTTCGCTATCGCAGGAGTTGTATGCATGAATCTGTACATTGCATTGCTGTCAGATACATTCTCTAGGGTATATGGAAGAGCGCAAGCCAATGCTGTCATGCAACAGGCGCAAATCATCTTGCTGGTAGAAAAGTCATTATCCAAGAAGAAGAAGGTTGGCTTTAGACACTATATGAAAAATGAATGTGCACCATTGGTAAGTTGTATTAGAAACATAAAATGAAACGATGAAACAGTTTTTGTATTCATATATAGTCGGATTGTAGCAGAATGTTAAATAGATCAATGAATGAATGAATGAATGAAAGAGTGAATGAACGAATGAATAAATGAATGCATGAATGAATGAATGCATGAATGAATGAATGTGTGAATGAGTGAATTAATCAATCTGGATCTCTGGGTCAGTCTTTGAGTATGAGATACATTCCGTAAGATATACATTGAAATATTACATAGACGCAATGATCCTTCGCTTGCCCTCCATGGTTCCTAGATAAATACAACTTATGAGAATACCTAGCCTTTTGCTGACCCTCAGTATTTCTAACATTTTCTGATGTTGAACTAAGAATACTCTTAAATCATTCTTAAATTTGAAAGGTATAACTTTGCCTGAAAAGCAAAGGAATGTATTGAAATCTTTATGGATATCTTACTTCATCATAAAGCAAATCAAAAAGAGTAGTGCAAGCGTTAATTTAAAATTAGAACTATAACTCAGATTCACAAAATTCCAAATATGTATGATGCATGAACATTGCATTATTCTTAAATTATTGACAAATTTCAGTGACCCTGAGACTTTGTATTCTTATAAACTTTATTCTTATAAAAGCAAGTGCGCAACTTCACCGCAACTTCTCCTCAAAGATCCTTCTTCTTTGTAAGCCAGATTCTTTTAAGTAATAATATACTAGAGTAGGGGATCCAAGACAAGAAACCACCGTGAGAGGAGCATCATCAAAGTGTGAACAGCCAGAAAGAATTCCCGAGATGGTTGATTATTGATATTTGACTAATTAGTCAAATCATTGTAATATTGATAAAACCATATTACATTGACGAGCCATATGTTTAATATGGCTGTCAATATTTCAAGGACGTTACTGATGAAAAACAAGAAACATTCTTGGCAATTCCTTCTGGTTTTCTTGCCCTCCGATAAGTTCTCAACCAAGCTGTGTTATCTGATACTGAGTAACAGTGAACTTAATTCCATCGCAGGAGGTATATTCACGTGATGAAGGAAGCTCACAAAGTTGTTCGCCAAATATGCAATAAAATTGATGAGCTAGGAGACAGAATTAAATCTAGTTTCACCAGCCATCGAAAAGAAGATAGTGGAAGATTAGGAGGTACTTGTAGCAGGAGTACATCTATTGGTGGAGTATGTGATGGTGATGGAGGTGATGGTCCTGGTCTCGGAAGTCAAAGCTTTGACCACTTTTATCAGCTAATTGATGCTCAGAAGAGACAATTAGGGACGGTGGAACAGAAATTTGACGAGCTGCAACAAATGATGCTTCATTTGCTGAATATGGCACCTACTTATAGTACCCCATCACACCTCTCTCAGTTCCCAGAAAATCGCAGCTCACAGCCACAGCACATGTTGTATGCACGTTGGAGAGTGCCAAACCAGGAGGCCATGCAAGTACAAGTGCCAGCACTACACGATCGAGAACAGCAGGAGCAACATCAACAGCAACATCAACAGCAACAGCTCCAGCACCAGCAGCAGCTACAGCAACAGCAACAAGAACAACATTTCATCCCCCATGGAAACAACTTCTTTGAGTCACTACAGCCACAAGATGGCAGAAGTCAATATTCAGATTCTAGTAGTAGGTTATCGGACAACTACCCTCAACCAGAAGAGAAGAGTGGACAAAGGAATGAGTTTGATCAGGACCAGGAACCTTTAAGCAGCCATCCATTAGCAAGAATTGAGCTTGCGATAGAGCCAGATTTTTCACCTCCGGATACATCAGTTTGATGTCGTCATGGCGGAGGCATGGTGAAAGGTTCACGAGGACAGCAATATCTAATGATCGTTCTTAGGACAGTGACATCAGTGATCGTTTCAACCAACACAGCAATATTCAAGTTCGATTTCCTTTTCATTGCAATTTGGATAGTCAGCACCCACGATGCTTTTGTAAGACTGTGAACTTATGTTGAATTCAGTATTTACTCAATGCCATAAAATGTTTATACTTGGTCATTTCCAGTCCTTCACTTTACCCAGTCCCCCTTTACTTGCTAAGATTATTAGAAGGTCTATGCATACACCTATTAGAATCATATGTACTCATCAAATAAAATTTTGCACTCGTGGTTATAACTTGCGCAAGCACGCATTAAATGGAATTTTTTTGTTAGCTTGGCAGGTTTCTATATGGTTAGCTTCAGTCCACTACTGCGTCTGCGTTGAGATTCATTTCTGTACACTGCCTGAGAGTCACGACAATTTTTCATGAGTACTGATAGATAAAAGTACTCAGAAGTTAACGTTTCTAAGAAAAGTGACTCAAGTGACAGGGAGGAATCAGGTACTCTCTTCTCCCTAAGGTGAGACAGCGATTCTGTTTATGCTTCTCCTAAGCTCAAACGTATTCTTCCAAATTTTTTTAATATCTGTTTTATATCATAATTAAGTGCTTGATACTGTAAAAGCACACGTACCTTTAATACTTGTATTTGCAATAGATGTATTTGAAAATCCAGGATATGTTGTAGAAACTTCTTCTAACTGGAGTGTAGCCTTAATCAATAGCAAAAATGTATTCATAGCTCTTTGTACTAGGCAGCCAGTAGCATTCGTATACATGCGAACATTAATCATAACATTGCTCATTGCAGAGTTAAATGTAGTGAGCTTTTTCTTATTATCGGCTTCTGCAGCACTTTAAATGGTCTCGTATGAAGATCATGGCGGAATCTTTGATTCAGAAGCGTAATGGGGATTTTATTGGGCTGGGTATTGCTAGCTTCTAGGAGATCATTATGCATTTTTAAAACTATATAAAGACGTAAAAAACAGAAAAGAAGAAAAGTTCAGGAGATCCACAGTTTTTAAAGGGGCCTAGTGGGAATTTGCAGAGTCCTAGTGGGTCACCATCAGGGGTACCGGAACAGGGGGTAGCGGTGCAGTCACCCCTCCTGCTCTAGTGGAAGGGGAAAGGGGGCAAGAATGCTATCGATATCACATGGTTTTCGAAAAAGTAGATCAGGAAATGTTTTGCAGTGTGCTTCTGCCAATAAAGTGCTCTTTCGAATATGGCGAAGGCTATCTATAGTGTTAACTTAACTTCAAATGCTTCAAAATGTAACATTTCTTACATGAATTTAGATAATTTTCTTACAGTATGACAGTATCATCATTACGACATCAAGTCAGTGACTATTACTACTGGTTGCGGCCAATGAAGGGCGTGGTTATACAAAGAGCGTAGCATCTTGCTCCACAGGTGAAGGCTGACCGCTTGCCCTGAGGTGCTTCCGGCGTGCCTGGTCACTATCTGTGGGGAACTCTGGGGTTGGGAAGTAGGGGGACTCATGCGTTCTAGCCTTGGACCCTTGGCCTCAGTAACTTTTCCTTTTTATTATTTTTTGTATGATTATAAGTTAAGAGAGTTTGTCGTGATCATTACGAGTTGAAGACATAGAGAATCTACAGAACAATCCAAATCTACAGAAAGAGCAGAATCACAGAAAGAAGCAGAATTGAAAGCCAAGCAGCAGAATCAACAGAAGGACAATTGGAATACAGTGCATGTGCAACATTCCACATATGAATTAGTTATTTGAAGAAGAAGGAACAATGTAGTGAACTCTCATTATTCTTTATCCGGACATTCGAACATTATACAGTCCTCTAGATGTCAATCAAAGTTCTTTAAAGTTAGTTGTTTTATTTACATCTATATTGAATTGAATTTTGAATCTATATTGCGAACCCTTCGGGGTAATTCTAACCTGTCGAAATAGGTTTATACCTATAATGAAGTGAGTCTTAGACAGGATTTCTAATACCATCTTCCTCCATGGCTGCATACCATAACAGAAAGAACCCAGCAGCTAGGCGCTATTGTGAAACCAATCTTATGTTCTACCTTTTATCAATTATTTGATATATTGAAATGTTGTCTGTTGGAAATTTGAAATCAAAATAATATTTTTGCAGGTGTCAGATTTATTTCGAAGCTTCAGCTGACACGAATAGCTGGTGAAATTACATTGATAAAATATCAATGGTGGCAAGAAACGCGGAGTTGTATCCTACATTTCCGCATCCTTAGTAACGAGGAAATACTCTCGAGTGCCAAATAAACTGGGGTCCAAATGAACACGGTGGTTGGAAAAAATTCCGAAATGTAATAAACTGGGGGGTCAAAATAAACTGGGGTGTCGGAATTTGAGGAAAGGCCTTAAATGATTATACAAGGACAAAAAGAACAAAAACAAGTTCTCATAAAGGTTAAAACTAAAATATATATCGCAGTACCCTATTTTGCCATGAAAATTGGGCGTAAACAGTACTAACAAAGAAGTGAAATGAGGAGTTTGTAACAACAGACAATGTTCTTAAAATTACTAAACAGAGGTTCCTAATACGGCACGGGGGGTTTGAAAAAAATCGGAAAATTAATAAGCTGATGGGTGGGACGTTTATTTGGCACCTGAGGGTAGCAGGAGTAATAAATAAGGTTAAAAATGCACCGGGGGTAATAAAAGCTGCATATTCCAGTACAAAGATAATAAAACTTGTCTTTGGCATGACAGTGGTAGAAACCCACAGTAGCGCTTACAATATACTATGTATAAGCCTGATTTAAAAACAGCAATAGTGAAAAGAGTAGGTGGAGTTACTTCTGTGATTTCAAGAATAAAAACAGCTCTCTACGGTTGCATCTACGTCGTATCCAGTTTCAATGGAAACCTACCTTCATATACCGTAGTTCAGCCTCTAGCTATACTTAAGTTACGTAGGGCATGGAAAGGGTTCCATCCGTAAGTATGTGCTAATCGCACATGCAGCCAAAGGCAGAGTTGCGAAGAGAAGAAAGAAGTTGCTGGCAGCTTACAAAGATGAATGAAAAAGGTTTATATTTTCTCTCAAGTAAGGTCTTCCCTGCTTTAGGGTCCTTATGAAAGCTTTAGAGCTTCAATTATGATCCTCCATGATCGTTGACACTCTCATTTCTAGTAAACATGGTGCTTGCAATGGAAGGTTTGCCAATCCTAGGCAGTGATTGTTTCATATTACTTCCATTGAGAATTCATGCTCTCTAAGGAAAATCGGAGATTTTGGTCATTTGAAATCACGTATTTTGCCATTTACTCTCAGAAAAGTTTGCTGAATTTTACATCACAATTCTACTTAGGCAACTAGAAACTAATAGAACGAGTTACTGCTGATTGACAACTCCGAGACTTACAAGGCTTGGGTTTATTCTCGGAACTTAAAGTGCTTGCCTTTACATATTTTTCACCCACAAGGAAAAAAAGCTCGAAACCTTACTCAATAATAGATCTAAATTTACCAACAAGATTTGACGATAATTTCTTACTTCGGGGGGGGGGGGAGAGCTCTAGCCCCACACACCCCGCAATTTCTGCCTCTGAGCTCTAAATTGTAAAAGGAGTGTCTTGCAAAATTACATGCGGAACGCATGCGCTCTCACTACATTACGTGTGCACTTTGGAGCAGTGATCTGTAAAAAACTGAAGTCAATAACTTGCAAAAACCATTGCCACTTGAATGATGCTTTCCATAGGCACAAGGTCTCTAAATCAGTTTTAGAAAGCCAAATTGCTCCTGATTGCTAGTCAGCAAAGGAGTAAATTTCTACAAAAATTTGGTCACCTTGCTTTCATTGATGCAACGGTACAGCACATCTTTGGACAACCAGTCCTTTGAAGATGTGTCAAGAATTCTAACGATCATCCATAGAAAAGTTAGCATAAACCTCCAGTAGTATGCTGTCACTGACAGTAGCACATAAATGCAATGTCCCAAAAAGAATCTCTTTGCATCTTAATGACCACAGGTAATTTACTATTATTTGTTTATATATTTATCTATATATTTATCTATTCAATTCACTACCAGTAATACGGCAGCACGGAATAAGTTATTCCATAAACTGGGCTTATACCCACTATGTGAATCAAAATTCCCTAACTATTCGCCGACTGGTAGTCAAAATCACCCACTTTTCCTTGATTTCCATTTCTCATGTGCACAAAATGAAGCAACGAAAATGGAGCCTATTAGATAGGTAATGCACTTCATACTTGCTATTACAGAAAGCAAAGCATAAAGCTCACATTTGCTGACGACTGTCTAGAATCACGCAAAACCGCTATTATAAGCATAGGGATCAAATCTTGATTGGACAAGAAAGTTTGCAAAGTCACGTGCCACTTTTAACGAACAGACCAATAATAATCTTCGAAAGTATAAACAAATCGTATTGTTGCAAAATTTAGGCCATTTTCACTTTACTTAAAAAGTGCTGTGTAAAATCTGTTGCACAATATTTGAAAACTTAACTGATATAAAAATTTTTATAGATGAATTCCGCAAAAAACTGCCGTGGAAGCCATCTTTTTTAAATCCTTGTTTTTGAAATACAGCCGTTGCAAGTTCAGGATACGTTTTGCAAAATCTGCAAGGTCGCTCAGATCAAATTAAGATTAGATGCCTATGATAACCGATCCAAGTAAAACTAAGTCTTGTACTTACTGGATCTATTCCTCTATTCGTGAATAACCAAATGCTTACACTTCCCAATCAAAAACGTTTGGCATTGTTTTGCATTTATGTTCCTCAGCTAATGACCTGGCTCTTCTGAAATGGGCTCACGTCAGCAACGTCAGTGTTTATAGCAGCTTGGGCCCTAGCTTGATTGGCGGGAAAGTGGACGGTGTCATAGAGATCTGAGCAGAGCTGTTGAAGAAGCGTCTAGGGGTTGCGGTGCCTCCTATCTCTGAGTTTAAAGCCCGGGGAAGGTACTCCCAACTTTCCTACACGATGGGCATTGAATTTAGTCATTAGATACCTCCATTCATTCTATTTTGGTAGAACGGCTAGTCTTTGTAGTCATATAAATATTTTCCTTTCAGTTGTTTCTAATTAGGGTTTACGTAAAAACTCGTACTCAAATCGAGATTCAGAGGCTAATTGAGGATCGCATAGCATTCGCACGTTGATTGTAACTACATAAGTGTTTTCTTAATTGTAGTTTTGTGAATGCGCCCATCTTGTTTTTGATTGGACAGCTAAAATTATAACTCAGTCATTTTACGTATTCCTTATTAGTTGTTAGATTTAAATTGGATATAGAATAGTTATCGATTGGAGTGTAGAAGCACAGAGTGCATTGAAGGAGTTATGCCTGAAAGATCTCTGTTTCTTTGAGTTACGTTCCAACCTAATAACGAAAAAGCAAGGAATTAAGAGAAGAGAACATTCTTAACAACGGTAAGTAGAGCAACGAACTCGCGAACAACCATGCCAATAGTTAATGAAAATGATATGCTGACTAAATAACTTGCTTTCCCTGACTGTTCCCTGATTGGGACAAAAATTATATAAAATTATAGTATGAACCCTGTTGTGGGCAATTTGCATATATTTGTGTGCTACGGAGGAGAGTAAACAAAATCGAACGATAAGGGACACGAGAGAGAGCGAACTTTCTACCGAGAATAACATTGCGATAAACTTGTGAGACTGTTTTAATTTCTATTCGTTTCATTTCATTTGCTGTTTGTTTCATTTATTCAAGTTGTTGTATGGTTATATTCTTGTGTTTACTATCGACTTTTGTCGTTTACTAACTTGGGAGCATCTCAGCGGGAGACGTTATCGATTTATTCCATAAAATTTGTGGGAATCAAGCAAAATTCACCACACTGTCCATAAAAACATAGAATAGAAGTCCACTATTGCCACCATATTAAGCGCATGTGACAAGAATATACCAAAGAACCAAAATGTCCTACTCTCAAGTGCCACACACCTCGGAAGAAATTATAAAATTTAACAAACTGGGAGGGGGGTCGCAATTTGAGAAATGGCTTTAAATGATTATAAAACGATGGAGAAAACAAAAACAGGTTTTCATAAAGCATAGTCTCAGGTGCCAAGTACGCGTCCCCCCGCTTATTAATTTTTCGAATTCCTTCCAACTCCCCGACCTTTTTAGGAATCCCCCGTTTATCAATTTTAAGGAAATTGAATTTTTTTACAAATCCCTCATATCATTTCCTTTCTTTGTTAGTACTATTTACGTCTGATTTTCATGGCAACATAGCGTGCTGCTGGATATATCCTAGTTTTATGCTTTATGACAACCTGTTTTGTTTTTTCCGTATTTGCATAATCATCCAAAGCCTTTTCTCAAATTCCAAACCCCCCGCTCATTAAATTTCTGAACTTTTTCGAGCCCCCTGGCTATTAGGACCCCCGTTTATTTGGCATTTCAGAGTAGAGCCGAAATATATAAAGAAGCACTTTATTTTGCCTTGAATATGTGGGGTGAATAGTACCAACAAAGAACTGAAATGAAATGAAGGGTTCGAAAAATGTCAACTTCCTTAAAATTAATAAACGGGGGGTCCTAACAAGGTCCGGGAGGGTTGGTAAAAAATCGAAAAATTAATAAGCGGGGGGGCGCTTATTTGGCACTTGAGAGTACATTCAAATGATGTTTTGTATGAAAGGAGAGAGAGAGGTGGGATAGTTCGATATGGTTTCATAAAAATATTTACTAAACAGTTAACATTGATGATGATTACACAGTAGAAACAGCGTAACTATGAATCATAAGAAAATGACTATGACAGTAAAAAGAATCTAATCCAGCTATCAATATCTACGCACATATCATCTAAAGTGAATAAGTAGCAAACAAAAAACATAGCTGAGCCACCCTAACTCAAAATATCTTATGCATACATGATCATGAACCTATACCCGATAGTAGTTCATTCTCTAACGATGCAGATACCGTACAAGCAATACTTTCGCAATGGCGTGTTGGTAAGACTACTCTGGTGTCTCTAATAAACAGCCTTCCCGCCTATTAATGTCAGGAGAATTTCCCCCCCCCCCATTGGTTATTAGCACCTCCTATCAATGAAATTTTAAACATCGATCATGATTAGAACACGTAGAAAATTACTTTTACAATTTACCAGCAAGAACCACCTTCTATTAGCACCCCTTAACATGGCCAAAATGAACACCCCCTTTCTGTTGGCAACCCCCTTCTTTTGAAAGATGGCGAAAATGTACATCCCCTTTATATTGGCAACCCCCTTCTATTGAAAATTGGCCGACATAAACACCTCCTCTACTACCCCCCTTCTATTAGAGACACTACAGAAGAATAGGGTATTCGTATCATTTGCTTGAGCATCGCGGTGGTACAAAGGTCATAGATTCGGTTTACTCTATTCCTAATGGTTAAAGTCCACCAATGATTCTAATTCTAATTGGACAAGTTGAATCTAACTTGGAGATGAAAAGAGATTATAGCCACAAAATAAATGGTACTGAAGCATTTCGTTTCAATACCGTCGTAATATAAAAATATTAGTCTACACTACACAAGTTATCCACAATTACAAGAAATCTGCTTGTTCTGCAACGTAGCTGATAATTCACAACCACTCAAAACATCTAGTTAGTCATCCCATTAACAGTATTACCTAAGCTACAAGACTGCTTCAAAAATGTTCCCAATACGAAGAAAATCTCTAGCATAAAATATAGAAATATATTACTTTGGTGTAACCAAACATTAAGGTCAAGGATTTTATACCCCTCTGTGTCGGTAAACTCTCTACAAGAACTCGGGCATGCAGACAATGAGGAATAGTGAATTTTATGACCACTGATTAGCAGATATGCAAAAGATGACATTTAGAAAGAAGACTACATATACATTACAATAGCCCTGATGCTGCTCCATAGCTACAAAACCTCCTATTGGTAAACACAAGGCTTGCTTGCATCAACTGTTTCCAGTCACCTGTCTATTGCTGCTAACAGCAAAAGGCAACCATTATCCACCTGTATGCTACCTGATCAATGACACATTTCATACCTCTTTGGGAGAATATCGGCACACTACTATTTGTAATTAAAACTTCATACCAAAGGATGCAATAAATTAACCTTTCAAACACTTACAAAAAACCATGTATTGAATTCAAAATTTTGATGCAAGGAATGGAATACAAAGAGGGACAACAATTGATCTAAAATTTCAATAACAGAGCATTATGGAGTACCGAAGTGACGGCGCCATAAAAATTTTCATACTTTTACCATGTGGCGTGAAAGAGCACCGCAAAATAAGCATGTATTAAAAGTTTGTCACTTAAGGTTATTTTAATGTGCTTTTTCAGAATCCAGAGCAAAATTAAAATATTCTAAAAATAGAATTTTCGTGACGTTGCACTTCGGTACTCTAGTGCCAAATTTTTGGGAGCAGTTATAAATCACTGAATATCAGGAGCAAATGGAACGAAACCTTCCACTAGAAACATCTTTGGATAATCGAATGGTGGACACAGGAATTGCCTACATACTTTATACACGTGCAGCTTTGGGTCATGCATAATTCAACAAAAGAATCCTTTCAAGACCTACGTTAGGAACTTCTGCTAAAGAGTTCTAACTATGCTTTTTGAAGTGCCAAACAAGATGCCTTTATCATCCAATTCGCGCACAATCTGAACTGAATCTGACAAAAACCAAGAAAGATTGAAGCAAGCAGCAAAACTCGATGCTCCTAGAAAATGCACTAATTAGATTTTTCAAGCATCTGTCTCTGAACGTATGTCCTCCCAACTTCCTGTCAATTTCGATCCTCCTTTTCCTCGTCGTCTACCTCTAGACCTATCCCCAGGTTGAAAATTCAACATAGGCATTTGTTCCGAGATTGTACTGTTCATATCACTGTCATAGTCACCATCCAATGAACTTCTCTTCCTACCTCGTCCACGACGTCGCCGTCTTGGTCTGCCTTGTGCTGGACGGTCTGGCTCAGTCATGTATCCACTTCTTGATCCTGAAAAGCCACGTCTTTGATCCTGTTGTTGAGGATACCCAATCTTCTGCCTATTTCTAGGATCTGACTGAGAGTAGTCTGACAACCTACTTCTAGAATCAGAAAATTGACTTCGTCTATCTTGCGGCTGTCTAGATTCAAAGAAGTTATTTCCTTGTGATATAAATGGTTGCTGTGGAGTACGGCCGTGTCTGCTTTCCTTGTTTGACATTTTTTGAGGTGCCATCAGCGTATGTGGCTGTTGTGGGCCATCGCTTTCTGTCATATGAGAAAGTTGTGATGGGGCACTATGCGTAGGTGTTATTTTCAAAACTTTAAACATCAATTGTTTGATTTCATTAACCTCTTGCTGCATACTTCCCCATTGCCTGTTCTGGGTATCTATAAGGTGATAAAGATGGTCAAAGCCACCTCCTCCACCACCAGGACCATCACCTCCATGTCCACCACCACCGCCACCTCCACCACCACCTCCTCCACCAAAATGGCCACTACCTCTCCAGCTACTACCATCCCCTATCCGTCCACCATCTTCCCCTCTACTACGACTGAAACCAGCTTTCATTTTGTCCTCCAACTCACCAATTCTATTACTAATTTGACGAACAACTTTCTCAAACATATCGTTTTCATGGTCATCAGGTGAATTCCCTTCATCACGCGAGTAAACCTCCTACGAAAGGATGAAGTTCACTTATAAGAATTATAGCTTTCAAAAAAAGAAAATATCTACGAAAAACCGGAGTGACAACAAAGGCCAATAACGCAATCTTTTATCGTATCATTCAAATTCGCAGGATGTAGTCTTTACAAATTGCCAATAACAATACTATTCGAGGAGTGTATCAATCGTAAAAGAAATTATGGGAGTTTTAATTCTTTCTGGTTTTATGGGACTTTCTAAGTAACTTTTAATTTTCTGGTATTTATGTGACTTTCATGATTTTTTATAAATTTTTGTGATATTCTTTAGTTATTTTGCGCCTGACTTCTGTCACTTCTGCGACTTTTTCACAAAATGTAAAATCTTTCCAAGGGGCATCCCTCTTAAGATCAACAAAGCTAAGCATCCAGAACTACTGTGGCTAGATATTCATTTACCAAAAGATATGTAACTCTCTCTACTATTTTCAAGCAAGTACAACTTACTAATGGGCCGCACTCGTCTTTCATGTAGTGTCCAAATTTAATCTTTTTCTTCTTCGGCAGCGACTTTTCAACCAACAAAACAAGCTGTGCCTGTTGCATGACAGCATTGGCCTGGGCTTGCGCATAAACCCTTGAGAATGTATCTGACAGCAAGGCAATGTACAAATTCAAACAGACTACTCCTGTTAGAGCAAAGTATGTACCAAC
>OLMO02000262.1:6001071-6033479 GCA_900291935.2 Cassiopea xamachana | reverse complement strand
CCCCCCCCCCCCCAATTATTCGTTACTCTTGAGTAAAACACAAAAACTACTTTGTGACATCAAAAGGCATATCATGAAAAGCCGTGATAACATGTGAATCTCAACAATTTGAGCGACTTGCTATTGAAAGCGCGACCTTAGTGTATCGGAAATTGAGTTGGAAAGTTTAATAGTGTCAATTTCAAGAACTTTCAGACTCTGATAAATATTATAAGAATCACGAACTACCGAGAAAGTTTTGTACGCCATTTTGGTGACGAGAATTATTCTAGAGCAACTTCTGAACTGGGAAGCGAACTTTAAGCTCATATAAAGTGAAAACGGTACAAGCGGTCAGAAAAATAATCGAAGATTCGAAATCAGGGCGCTTGATTGAATCTACGCAAAAAGTACAAAATTTTCAATGGAGACCACCAAGCCTATGAGCAAGTGGGCTGGAAGTATCTTACATATACTAAAGACCTTGCTTACTG
Organism: Cassiopea xamachana; assembly: GCA_900291935.2. Lineage (NCBI taxonomy): Eukaryota > Metazoa > Cnidaria > Scyphozoa > Rhizostomeae > Cassiopeidae > Cassiopea > Cassiopea xamachana. Next base: position 6,033,006 of record OLMO02000262.1, on the reverse strand, counting down.
AGCTAGCACATATGCTATGTTGATATAAAAAGTTCTTAAGAACAATTAGGTTTGACAAGCCCTGCTGCAATTAACTAATTGTCTATTTCATAATATCCTGTTCATGCCGAATTTAGGCCCTAAGATACAGCTAGTAAACTGATGTATCTCATATTTAGCGGACGATTATCCTAACAAACAATAGCATGTTCGAAGACTACGGTGCTATACTAGGGAAGATTCACGGAATTTATGCGGTCTTCTGACACAAATCCAATCAGTAACAACTGAGCCCTGTCCTGTAATTAAATATCTATCCATATCAAATTCCTCTGAATGAGACGGCCTGAGAATGTGAACAAATGAATTGGATGTGCCGACTTAAAAAACTAGAGCTAACACGAATACTTTAAAATTAGCCGTACACAAACTCAACTATCATGAGTTCATTTGCATACAACAACCCATGGTTTCTAGACTAAATGTCCTGGTTAACCATTCGTCAGCACAAATATATTAATTCAAAGCGTGCATCCTTCTAGCGCATTTAAACTACATCAATTGGGCTGCATGATTCACTAATCTTATAAACGTTTCTCCATAAAACACTTTGTATTTCCAAACCGCAACTAAAAACGCACCACCCTTAAATATCACCACCACTAATAATCACAGCCAATAATACATTGCCACAATCAAGATCACCAACAGTACTACAGCTACGACCATTTTGTCAACTACTGCTACCATTTTGTCAACTACTGCTACCATTTTGTCAACTACAGCTACCATTTTTCGTGATCAGTAGAAATCAGCCATTCAAATTAAACAAATTAATCAAAGCAATCAGATATAATTCAATGCTATGACTGCTCGATCGGCTTCTATAGCCGCTCCACCCTCTAGTGCAATAAGTAAAATTGACGGTTTACAGGGACGTAACTGAAGGGGCAAGCCACCCCTCCCTCTCACCTTGAAAATTTGCCATTTCGAAAGGAAAAAACGGTAGTAAAATGTGTTTTTCCAGGGCAACTTACTGGATCCAAGATTGATCAACTGCTGTTACTAAACAAGGTCACATACAATTTACACAAGGCGAAACTTCCGATACCCTCCAAAAATGTATTGGAGTTACGTCACTGACAAGGCAAAACACTTTTGGTCATTACTTTACTGTCTACTTTTGCTGTATCTTACGCATACATTCCTTGTTGTAATGAGAAACACACACTTTATGCCTTCAGACTGGGTGTGTCTTAATGCTTTATCAAATCCAGCCTTAAATGTTTCCTAACTGCTTCTTAAACTTTACAGACTTCCAATAACAACAACAACCCAGAATAGGCAACTCCGATGCAAGAAATAGGATTTTCAAGTTTAGTGAGCCATTGTAATGGTTGTAGTTTCGATTCTGTTTCTAGGTTGATCAAACACCTTATAATAACAGTTTTTTCAATAATGGCTTGGAACTCATCCTGCCTACTTTTTGCCTAATTTCAGCCTCTTGTTTCTTCTAAGAAAAAACCCGTGTGTTGGACGAACAAGCAGGGCTGACGAGAGAATTCATAGGCCCCGAGGAAAAGAGACAGATGAGGCCTCTTGAACTTTGAGGTCCTAAAACTTTTCAGGGTCTTAGGGATTAACTTTGGAAAATTACTACTGGTTTACCCTATGAGGCGCCCCCAGGCCATGAACCATTTGGGTGTTATGAGGCCCCTTGGACCTTGAGGTACTGGGGCAAGTTGTCCCTTACACCCCTCTCTGCGTCCCTGCTACCAAGGCAGCTTTCAGCTTTCAATTTGTTTGCTTTATATTTGTACGGAAATCGATACAGCCAATTCTACATATAGCCTCTAAGCCCATGTCCCCTTCAATAAAGCTCAGCTGTCTTCAGTGCAGCAATCAAGCATAAAAAATTTATTACTCATTCGATTTACTCAAATTTCCTAATTTATCAGTCAAGCAATTCATTAGAAACAATCTACTAGTCACTGAAGATCCATTGTACCTGTCTTTATAACCTTTCAGGGCATCTTCTGTCTAAAAATCAACGGTCAACAATAAAGGCGCCAAGTGCACGAGAGATTATGATATCCTCACAGGCGATTGATCAGTTAAAAGATGCAGTTTGAAATTATGTTAGAACTACTTTGGAGCTGGCAGATGCGGACATTATGCTCTCTAAGTATTATGTGCAAACTAAAAACCACATTATAAGTAGCATATGTCCATTGCAAATCTGAGTAGTGTATGGGTGACAAAATACGTCAACAAAGTCTCGCACAATAAGTCAAATGAAGCCAGGACATATCGGCGTTTCTGCAATGTTAATCAGACATGCTACACTACAGGTCAAGGGATATAGTCCTTGAGGGGGGAGGCTCGGTGGATCGCAGTCCCCTGTGTGAAATCTGTCAAAAACGTTGGGGAACTAAGCCCTTCCTTAGAAAGTTAAGTTATGGAAAATTCTTCGCTAATTTTTCCTAAATTTCCAAACTCGTTTCAATATTTGTCATAGCCTGGCACAAATCTGGTGTTCAGTGGAATATCGAGAAGTGAATTGGAGTTAATTTGCATGATTCTAAAAGGGTCTGGTCTCCAAAATTCTGTCTTGAGTCCCCCTTGTTTAAAATCTAGCACTACACCTATACAGGTCTCCCACGCAATCTCCACCGCAGAGGGAGGGTCCTATAGATATGGAGTCAGTATCAACTCTTCAATGCTACAGTTCTTTTCTTTCTCTCCCTGAAAACACGTGCTCCAAAGTCACTGCGCTTTTTTACTTCCTAGATTGAAATTGCAATTGGACATGCAAAAAACATGTGAGTTCATGTTTTTACTTTCTACGTCAAACAGGAGGACACAATATCACCCTGAATACGACTGGTCCGATCACATGACGGGAATCCATCGAGATGAAATGGGTGTTATGAAAAGATAATTGTTTCATTTCTACGGCTATGGTCTGGATACACATAATCCACGTAAAAGTTAAAGTGAACAAAAGCAAGAAAAGAGGGTATCCATCCATATTAGGGTCCCTTGAAATTAACTTTCGGGATAGCGTTTACGCATCGAAACAACCTGACGTGACTGCGAGAAAAATATATCTAATAATAATTATATTACTACGAGAGAATTGTCGTGAATCTTTTTCACAACGGGCACGTTCTATGAACATTTTGATAGGGGAAGGCAAGGCTTATTACGAAGTGAGAACCTGGACTACTTGCTAACTAGACAGCACATGGAATAAAACTAGTGGCCTAAGGAATACAAAAAATATACAATTACGTAACCTTCAACTGCAAGAGCTTAAAAAGGCAGCCTAGATTTTCTAAAAACTTGCTTCCATCGTGCAAAAAATTAATTTATTATAAAAGATAGAACAGGCGGAAAAAGCAAAGAATTGGTTAAAATAGATCTAAAATTGTCTATTCAATTACAACCTGAAAAGAAGAGGATTTTGGGAGAGCAGCTGACAGGAAAAACTGATGAACATTTTATACGAAAATGTGTGAACAGAATAATGGGGAGAAATGGTGATTACTTTTTATCGAATTTTATTTGGATAGCTTCCCTAATCATAATTATAGCGTAAAGAAAAGAAAAACCACTTGAAAAGAAAACATAAAAGTTATCTATTTACAACTGCTGAGCAAGAATGATAGTATTGTTAAATGCTTCTGATTTAATCATGATCGTGAACATCACTTTTATTTAATTACTGCAATGCTAAAATAACAACATTTGCCAACTGAGCGAAAACTGTTTTGAAAAAAGAAACCACATGTGTGATACACGAAATAATCAGCACGTAATTTAATTATCCAAAGCAAAGCTAACGGTTAAAAGAAAAAATTATAGTTATACGGGCTTGAAATAACACTTTGTCTCCTTATCTCATAACGTTAAAATGTACAAGTGTTTTCATGGAGCAAGACAAAACATTGAAAATAGGTGTTAGTTTGTTCTTAACATCTCTATGAATTGAATATATTATTTAAGTTTTATCTCAACTTAACAACTCACGCCATGTAAAGCTAGACTTCTTGTATAAACCATTATTTTGCAAATACTACAACAAGCCAGTGGCTGGGTTCACTTTCAAAATTTTGATATAAAGTGCCTATTGCCCTTTGTACAAAAGAAAAAAAAATTGTGAACCTTGGACTAGGTTGCAAGTTCAGCAAAAATGCAATAAATCTGGCAATTGCTCCTTGGATGAACCACTCAAGCAAAAAACCCTGAATGAAATCAGTAATACACAACTGCCATGTGTCAGTGTAATAGCTGTTCAGCTACTTTCAGTATATGCCAATTAGCAAAAACTGAAACTGATTAGGGCCTACTTCCAAAGATGATATTATGCTATAACTTATGGGGCATGCAAACCAAATTTAACTAAGCTTTAGACAGTTTGCTTCAATTTTCTTATTTGCTACTACTGAAGCTCTGTCTATTATTTCACATACAGTTATTTCTCTGACTTTAGTCAGAAAATATGCAGTGAATGACCTAGAAGCCATCTTTTTCTGCCTTTCACCCAGTGTGAGGCTTACATAGCTTCCACACTGGGCTGCATTGCTGTCATCAAAAAGAAGAAAATTATAAGTGGCATCTGCAGTGCATCTTCTCTTGCTGCCATTGCAACCAAATCTTTTACTAAGATTATTATTGTAGTTCTTTTTATTATTTTTAATTTTAAAGGACTATTATCGACTACAGAGATGTGCCCAGACAGTGTTCATTGGGGAGGGGCCTTATGACCATTTGACAAACTACTGTTACTAAAAAAGCTTTTTGGAAAACAATGTGACTAACTCCTTTGCAATATGGTTGACTTTTTGACCAGCATTCTTGCAATTTTAAAAATATTGGGAGCCTCACACCCCCACCCCTCCCAAACACATTCCTGACTGACTAAAAAGGTGCTTCAGCTTAAATGTAATGCACATGAGAAAAAAATGGACATTCTTGTGAGGCAAGTAGAGATACTGATACTGATGCTTGGAAAAATTTGAATATCCCCAGAAATTCGATTTTTATTTACAAAACTTCTTAAAATAAGCAGCAGTAAAAATTGTAATGAAATCCTGTATGTAAATGCTGCACGTTGAGTATCTATGTGTGATTTCAAGTCATTAAAAAATAGAAACAAGTGAAAATTATATGCAAAAAATAAAATGTATATTTGTGTGTAGTAAGTACTAGAAAATAAAAACTCTGCCATTTATTAGATCTGCACTCTTCCATGCATCTAAAACTTGACTGACTCTAGTCCTACCTACCTACACTTTATTCCTAGTCTACTCGCACTCTAACTTGCAAGAACAAATAATATTTGCACAAAAAGTAATGCATCCTTCACTTTCCTGAACATTACTAGAATGAAAAGTACAACACCTAATTCCCACTCCATGGAATCTATGGCAATTCCTATCCAAAATGCTGATGCCATTAACTGTTTGAATAAAGCATTTTTCAAAATGGAATCACTAATGATAGTTGTCATGGCATATGACATTCTTGTCTTTACTATCAATAAAACCTTAATTTTGCTTATTTTGATTTAGTATAGACAATAATTAAATTGATTGTAAAGGGATAATACTAATTAGTAACATGAAATTCCAAACATAGTCTACTAAGTAGGTAGATGGTTAAGGTAGATGGATAATAGGTAGATGAATAATGGGTAGGAATGGGTAGATTTTGTTTCAAGCACAAGGCATAACTAATATGAACTAAAGGAAGGACTATGCAATGATTGGGAGTGAATCAAAATCCTACTTTGACATGAAAAATCCTACTTTGATATCATTTCCTCATTCTGTGCCTAACAATACCTAGATATATTGCTCACCACATTCCTACAGAACTGTTCAAATAAAGAACGTCTATGCACGAAAACAACAATCTCTAGTTGTCTATGTAAAAGCCCATAACATCCCAATTTTCAAGTAAACAGGAATATAGAAAGGAAAAGAGTAGAAAACGTTGTTTGTATAGTCACAAAGACATGTGCAAATACTGAAATCTGTTCTAAACTACCAGCCGAGAGGCCTTCCCATTGTAGATTGTGGTTTACTATGAATGAGAGCATCCTATAAATGACAGTGTGCTAACGATTCGTCTCACAGCAAATGGTAGATTTTGGTTTCAATCAATGCGGCCAAGGTTTACAATAAGTATTTCATTTTATTTAAGGACAAGTGTATTGAGAAAAAACACCTTTACTGGTGTTGAAACAGCAATTGATCAATGTGTTGAACTACTTACTTTCTAAACTTACAGCTAAAAACTTATCTACTTGAGGTGAAAATACAAACAAGCACATTGATACAGGTACTTTTTGCATGTTTACACCCTACGCTTCGAATGAATAGCATGGTTATTGAAGCACTAGTAGAAAACGTGTATTGAAAACTCACCACCGCGTTTCAAAAGGAATTCAACCATTTCATCGTAGTCAACAGCAGCAGCTAAGTGTAATGGAGTTCTTCCATACAAATCACTCTTGTTAACATTGGCGTTGTGTTGGATAGCGAACAGAGCAACATCAGGATGCCAAGCTCTTGAAATCTCATGCATAATAGTCTGCCCATGGATATCGGAAAAATTAATATCAGCACCGCCTTGCAACAGCGATTCCACAAAGTTTAAATCTACATGTTCTTCGTCATTGTTTGTCTTAGCTAACTTCGAAAAGTAGATAATTAACGCTCTGCAACTTGCTAAGGAAGAGCCATCCTTTTTTGTACTTAACTTTGACCGGCCTACACCCCTGACAGTACCATTCTTTACTCGATTTTCTTCAAACTCTAACTCTTCAACATCACTGTCAAGCGTTCCATATGTTGATTTGTTTATTGCCTTTTTCAAGCTCTCAGTATCTTCAATCGGAGCTGGTCCCTTCCGATGGACAGTTGTTTTGTTTTTCTCTGCTCTCCGTTCGGCACAATAGTCCTTCCATCTATTTACAACATTTAGGGTAATGGTTTTCGAAAACTGCTGTTTCACATCTTCAACAGCAGATTTCTTTCTGTTGTCAGGCTGTTCATCATACTGTTCAAAACCGATTGTTGGGTATAAGTTAGTAGTGTTATGATCAGTCTTCACATCCATTTCGAAGCCAGCATTGCTGAAAAGCAATTAAAAATGATGATCATGTATCCTTCTGATCCTGCGGCCAATAAGAGCCTTATCCCTTGTCTTCATGTCCTATATCCAGAGACATGTGAATGCCATGCTCCTCCAGGATGTCAAAAGGAACTTGGAACGATTATACAGAATGAGTCAAGTTTCAATTTCAATTTTCAACTTCAGTTTAAATATCATATATAAATGTACCCTTCAGCAAGTTCAAATCTAAATGAAGATACGAAAAAAGAAATCTAATCTAATCTAATCTAATGAAGAACCTAATAAGGGCTAGTGAGGCTATGCTAGTCCCCCGTCATAGGGTGAAAATCTGTTTTTGTTATTCCTAACGTCATCCTTAACAGTGGTGACGCCAGAGACGAAATGCTAGGGGAGACGAAGTGTCGACAGTATTCTTGTTTATTGTTTGTTTATTGTTGTTTACTTTTTATGTTGAGTAGGCTTCTATGCCTAGCTTTTTTAGCTAATTTAGGCCTACTATGCATGCCGCATCCAGGCAGGGGCCCCTAGATTAACGTCCCTTCCGAAGGACGACGAAGTGAGCTGTTTTGCTCGCTCATCTGGTGCCAGTTTCTGACTGTACACAGCTATGCTTAGCTTTAGTTACGTTAATGGAACTGGCTGGGCTGCTTGGCCACTCACCCCGCTAAACTTGACACAGCTCACTGTGTCAAGAATTTTAATGGAAAAAAACCTTTCGCATTGGCTGAAAAAGGTGTCGACGAGGGGGCTCGGTAACAATTTTCCTTTGTCCCCAAGTCGCGCCATCCCCGCCCCTGAAATAAACTGAATTCACTTAACTTAATAAATAAAATTGCTGAAGTGTAAACCCCCACTGAAATATAAACTGTTTCATCTAAAGGATGGGTGAAGGAAATATTTAAAAAGTGTGGAGATAGATGCGCACTTTTTTACAAGAAAGTCTGTTTTGGCCTAGTACGGAAACGTTCTTAACTTGCGCATGATTCCAGTATCAACACTTTCATAAGACTTTCCTAGCAAATCTTTTTGAGTCGCAATGTTTTGCGTATACACAGTAATGGAAAGTGAAAAAGTTCCATGTACATTTCAAATGATGATACATCTTAGTTAACAACAGAATCTAAACTGTTAGAGGGTAGCCGAAATCACAAACATGACATTTAGTACACAGATAAATCAAATTTTAAATCGCTCCTAGTTCCAAGAGCTGTAACATTATTTCAATCTATCATGCAAAGAATGGATAGCCTGGCAACAACGTTGGCAAAATATACTGGACCACAGAATAACTGTCCATTCTGTGACTGGACTGATGAAATGAAAGATGATGTAAATTCAAAGACGAACTATGAAAACAAAACAAGCGCCGGGCTACCAATATCACCTACTAAAGCATGACTCTGTAAAGTGGGGAGTGGTGCACCCCACAACGACTTTACTTTCCAAGAACAAAACATGTAAAGAAAATAAGAACAAAGGGGATCACAGCAAAATTGTAATGGAGATATCCATTGTTTACCACTAAAGGAAGTAATTCACCATATGAAAATCCCTCAAACGCATCCCCACATTCCTGTAACAATAAATCAGTTTCCATCTCCTCCACAATTTTGCTAGTAGGTATACTTTGATATCAGAACAGGTATTGTCTTGTACCCCCATTATATTTAGAGCGTGCACAGCACAGCTATGGCAGGTACCACTTGATATCGGATATCTCTGCGTATCACCGCGAAGAAACAATGCAAAAGAAAACTAACTTTCTCGTGTTGCAAGCTAGGTGTCTGCATTTAGCAGACCTTGGCAATGTTGTGTATTTACAAATAAGTAATGAAGTAATTATCTTTTCCAACATACATCACCGTGTTTGTTGTTTTACTTTCTATGACAGCTGCTGCAGAGGGGAGCTTTAAACAACAATCAGATTTAGATTTTTCCTGAGTTTCTTACAGGGCTTCCTGCACGAAAGCTACACATTTTTTCTATAAGACAATGCTATATAAGAAAGTATTACTCAGCGGCCCAAAAAGTTATGAAAGTTCTGTACTGGATTTTTGAGCTTAGTGTTCATGCATCTAAACTTCGATTTATCTGTGTACAAAACGTTGTTTATGAGATGTTGACTACTCTCTTATAGTTTAACTTTTGTTATTCACTAATGCTGGGTTCACACTGTAGATTTGCGTCTATAGATTCGGAAAGTCATCGACAAAACGAAGAATGTCGCCAAGTGCCAACAAAGACGCCGCGTGTGAACAAAGTTGATGACGCACTTGTCGATGAAATAGAACATGTTCGTAGACTTTTGTTGACAGATCGATGGAACTTCATTTTCGTTCCACTGTTTCCGTATTTTTCACTATCTAAGCACAGATAAATGTGTCACTCATCTCTTTTTCCATGCTTCATCCACAAGGGCGTCGTGGCCGAGGGGCAGGGGGTCATGGCCCCCAATTTATTCGAAATCGACGGATTTTCCGAAATTTTAATTCTTCGTCGGACAATTTTCGGACTTTTGCTGTTGGTATAGATAAATGTTTCGAATTTTGTCGGAAAATCGTTGAGTTTGCCCCCCTTACTTTACAGGTGCCATATGCCCCTGTTCATCTGTCAGGTACAGCGCGCAAATAGTTTCCCAAAACTAGCTTCTGTAGACTAGTGTCCATCCAACTTGTTTCTTTCTGTCGATGTCTTTCTGAATCTATAGTGTGAATTGAGCTTAACGTTTCTCATCCAGGCCCGTCGGAACCGGGGGGGCTGGGGGGGCCTCAGCCCCCCAATAATTTGCTAGTGTTTGTTCCTTAAATTCTCGAAAAAATGCTTTACCTGGCAAGCTTTAAGCTGATAAAGACAGTATATCAACCAGTTATCCCAATAAATCATTTATTACTCGTTCATAGATGTATAGGTACGCGCATTTTTTTTATAAGAAACTTGGATCAGCACCTAGTACTAAAAGATTCTTAATTTGGCATGAAAGTTTCGCCATTTTAGTACTAAAAGTTTCTTATTTGGTTTCTTATTTTCGAACGCTAAATTGCATCATGTTTGGGTGCTGAGCAATACTGAATGGAGATATTCTGATTATTGCGAAAAAAGCCCAAGCAGATGAAAATCACAAGTTGAAAGTACCATTTATGGTAAAATCATGTCTATAGATACTATTAATTTCCTGTTATATAATCCTTGGAGTTTTTGTAGAGATTTTAGTTTCTTCATTTTTCTGTAGCATAGTACTAAAGTTTCTTAATTTTTCTACCAGTCTAGTACTCGTTTATTATAAACCAGTTCTTATAAAAATTGCGTGTATTTTGAGTCAATAAAAACTTGTAGGGAACGTTCAAAAATTACGTCACCCAAATTTTAAGAACCTACCTACCATACATATTGATCGTAATAAGTCATAACCAAAAAGCTTACACCTACCTACCACATCGTGGTTACGTAATTATTGAATGTTCCCGTACGTATATGAATCGAAGTGTCTCAGCGTGAATTGTACGAAGACAACAGAAAAGGTTTGCTGTGAATGATTTAAAGTATATAGCTAATCTTTTTAAGCCCATTTGAAGTTTAAGAAAGGTAATGTTAGTGGATGACATGACAGATATATGGATTTCAGCCAATCATAAAATTCAATTTTCAAGATTTATTAATTTTGTAAATAGTGTTCGTTGTCAATTTTAACATAATTTGAATTGTGTAATTTGTACAGAAAGGGCGTTTCCAGCGATAAAAAGGGCGTGGTCTCGAAAAATTTTCCCGTGAACCATCCATTCTCATATAAAGCTTTGATTCGATTAACAAAATATTTTAGTTTTGATGAAGGTTGAGCCTGGGAATATTCTTAAACTATTCTTAAATTTTACCAATTTTGAGTCTCAATATTCTTATAGACTTTATTCTTATAAAAAAGAGTGTATCTGTATATGTTCTAGAGTAGACGTTGAAGGTTTCCTGAACTGGGTTTGGCCTACTCTCTGGTGCCAAATAAACGTCCTCCTTGCTTATTAATTTTTCGATTTTTTTCCAACCCCCCGACCTTACTAGGACCCCCCGTTCATTAATATTAGGAAATTGACTTTTTTTAAATAAACCCCTTATTTCATTTCCTTTCTTTGTTAGTATTATTTACGCCCGATTGTCATGAAAATATAGCGCACGTCTGTATCTATTTTAGTTTTATGCTCTATCGCAACCTGTTTTAGCTTTTTCTGTCCTTGTATAATCAGTTAAAGCCTTTTCTCATATTCCAAACCCCTGCTTATTTTGACCCCCCTTCTACTGAATTTCGGAATTTTTCCATCCCCCCTGTCTATTAGGACACCCCATTTATTTGGCACTTGAGAGTACAAGAAGGTTCCTTGCAAAATGATTCCTTATAAAAAAGTGCAACTTTGCTCTATGCATTTAGTAGTTTGAAGCAAATGGATCAGACGGCAGTGTAGTGGCTGGGGGCAGAAGAGGCTACAGCGCCCTATGCAAATTGGTTGAAAATGAAGTTATACAGCTTTATTAGAAATCATCATCATTGTCATTGTCATAACCATCATAGTTACGAGACCAGCCTCCAGTAGATAGGCCGGATGGGTGTGGCAGTCATACCTAAAATATCGAGGGTGCATATTAGGCTGGGGGCACTACCCCCATACTACCTCCTGTCTTCGTGGCTGCATCATCATCCTGTCTTGGGCCTGGTTGGACAGGTTGCCAGCGGTCATCAACATCTGCCCTAATTCTGAATCTTAGCGACATAAATCACTATGAACTTAAGGGCAGTAGTCTCTCAGTGCCAGCTCGTCACTGCGTGGAGGTCTCCAACCATGAGCTAGCCATCACCACCCTAACCTTGTTTCCCATTTTGCCCAAAGGGGGCCTAGGAATGACCCTGGGGTCAGTTTATTGCCTGTCAGTTGTTTAAGAGGTGATTGAGTCAGCTACACTCAATCCATTCTGTTACCCCAACAGTTAACATCATCATCATAAATTTATTTACTGTCTGTATGCTATTTTCTATTTTGCTAAAAGAAGCTAATTAAAGCCAACTAACTCTAAAACTAAAATGCGAAAAAAGACATAATCACAAATAATTGCTAAATACAAACTAACCCAAAAACCTAAATCCTTAATCAAAACTTTGCACAATATGCAGTTGCAAGAAGCTCCATCCCATTGCTTTATTCGGAACTGCAAATATTCGGAATAAAACAATGGGATGGAGTTTCTTGCAACTGCAGATTGTGCAAAGTTTTTGATTTAGGATTTAGGTTTTTTGCATTAGTTTCTATCTAACAATTATATGTTGTTCTTATTTTCGACAGCTGCTAATGATTTTGAATTCACATGCTATAATAGCTATTTTTTCTGCAAAGACATCCTTCATAAAAGTTGGATTAAGGCTGTTCTTTCTTTTGAATATTTCTATCATAAGCAGCTGCAAATCGCATTGATTAATAGTTAGGGATTTATTTCGATTAAAAAAGCTATTTACAATAATATTTCTACTATCTTTGCATGCAATACGCAAAGCTTCACAGACCTTATTTAACTTGGCATAAGTCCTTCCGTCGTGGAACATTAATACAAGTGGAAAGTAGTTAAACTGTGATCTTACGAATGCACCCATTAGCAGTGTTAATTTAACTATGTAATTAGAAAGTCGGGCGAATGCATGCAATTTTTGGTGTGCCTTTTTGGATACGTCTTGGACATGTATAGTGAGGCTTCAATATTGGTCAAAAGAGACTTCAAAAGTTGTTCGTATTAGTGGCATTTTTCCTCGTTAAGCTTCGAATACTTCTCTGAGAACTATTTCGCAAGTATTGAACTGTCCGTTCCCAATCTACTAATTATAGTTAATCTACAAATGGAATACACAAATCTCCAAGTGCCAATGAAGTGTGAGTCTTGTATTATCTTTAATCTATTTTTTATGTCAGCGATTCTAATCCTTACTATTCTTAAAAAGCTTTTCTTTCTTGACCGCATTTCGTTTCCTAGCCTTGTGCACCATAGAAATAATAGTCATCCAACTACAATGGTGCGATTTAAAAAATGCTACCGAACTCAAGTGGGTGAGTGGCCAAGGGGCCCAGCCAGTTCCATTAGCTTAACTGAAATTAATCATGGCTGTGTATGGTCAGAAACTTGATGGGCGACCACTAGATGAACGAACAAAACAGCTCACTCCCTCGTCCTTCGGAAGGGACACTAAACTAGGGGTCTCATGCGTGGATGCGGCATACATAGTAAGCCTAAATTAGCTGAAAACGCTCGGTATAACAGCCTACTCAAAATAAAGTAAACAGCAACAACAACAACAACCTTTGAGAGATGAAAACATGATATACCCAAACCTAAAGGCTTGTTTAAACCATCCAATATTTCACCCAACATTTTAGCCAAAAAAGTTTACAAATGTTGGGAGAGGTATTCAAATGACTCAACATGTCATCCAGTACTTCATCCAGCACTTCTATGGAGGCTATGATTTGAATACACTGTGAAGGAGCTGTGCGTATGAGACTGGGAACCACGATCAAAATGCAAATAGCGCGCAATTTTTTATAGGAGAAGCCTTGCGCAATGCCAACAATGTTGGCTGAGGTGTTCAAATGACCCAACATTTCTCCCAACATTTGAAAACAATGGAATTGTAGGCTACAGTCAATCAACAGTTTTGACTACAATCAAACTTCACCCAACAACGGAAAAGTCAATGTTGGGTGAACCAACATGGTGTTCAAACGATTCAATATTTTACCCAACATCAATATTGGGTAAAAGTTGGGTGAGATGTTGGATCGTTTAAACAGGTCTTAAGGCTGCCCGAAAAGTCATTTACCCAATCTATTTCTCTTCGGCCCTAACCTGAGACATGAATAATGAGTGATCCCTTACTGGCTCAGAACTGCACTGGCCGGGCAACAGGTTTTAGCAATGTGGGCAGTCTTTCGTATCCCTAACAATCATTCTCTGTTCAGAACGAAAGTCATTTCAAAAAAGCTAACTCTGTACGGAAAATGAGTGCCCAAAGCACATCAGTGAACGTGTTTTTACCATGAATATTTAGATTAAGCTTATGCGTACAATGGATACTAACCCGAATCAGTCCAGATTTGCATTAACACGACACTTCCCAAAAATAACCCACGGCGAAAACACCTATGGAGATCTGATATAGCCCAGGCTCGTTATAGGTTAACTACTCCACGTTAGTTATTGTATTGTAGACGGAGGTTGATCCGGGATAAAAGCACTGCAAAAACACTATACTGCAGAAAAGCTTTCGTAGTAACGCACAACATCTTTGTCTGTTCACTCCTCCATGTTAATAAGCATAGGAAGGAGATTTTACTTTCCTACGGATGGCGACACCAGGGATGCCTGGGAAGGTTCAAGCTTCCCTCAAAATTATGTCTAGCCCCCTCATCGGTACTTAACCTTTGATGATTTATATGTACTTTCGGCACTTTCATGTTTTATTTTGCTTTCTTTAGCCAATTTCAAGGGCGTGGTCTGCTGAATAGTTTCTCCCTTGACTCACTATCGACACTTTGGCAGTGCCAGCTCCTCCAACGTTTCTTCCCTGGGGCCACCTATGACCATTCCAAGAGCTTCACTGAAAATGACTGGAATGTGTAAATCTGTTGCATCCTCTTGGAACAAAAAGACCCAACTTAATCTACCACAAAACCTTGAGATAAAGGGCACTATAGGAACACCATTCTACACAGATTGACATAAGCAGCCACTGAAATAGAGATACAGAGAGTGTTAGTTGATTTCAAAGGAACGGAAGGGTGTGCGTCTAGCAGTATACAACAGAGAGCCATATGACGCTAATAGTATTAGCGTCATATGGCTCGAAAGTGTACTATTGAAGGGGAGCTCATTTTGCTCATTCTGAAGACAAAATGTAACGCTATGGTGCTATATGTGAAGCCAACAGAGGCTTACCAAAGAGGCCACGGACAAACAATGTGTTTTCTCTAAGTATAGTAATCTGTTGTGCGAATACCTTTTTCAAAATTAACAGAAAAGAGCATAGAAAGTTTTGGACAATTTTTGCTTGCTTTCATTGTGAAAACATATTCTACAATAATTTTTAATACCCATGGTAATTTCCCAATGGTTTGACCTTTATTCAATGACGCGTATGCCCATGGGTCTGCTTGGGGACGGGCCCCATTGCAAAATTCTGAAAAAACCAATGACGTGCCATGCATGTAACGTAAAGTGGTGCAACTAGGTAGGATGGGTGACGGGGACCTACCAGTAAGGGTCCCATTTACTTTTGCTGGGGCCTTGGGCCCAGTGTTGATTAGGGCCCCTTACAATATGCAAAAATGATTGCTTCACGTGCGCAAAGATGTAGGAGTCCAATGTAAGAGAGGTAACCTGTTGTCTATCATCACAGTCAATAGGAAATTTCTATATTAATTATGCTATCATAAATCTGCACAATAAACCAGTAATTATGCAGCGGGATAATCTTTTCATAGTTAGCACAACAAAAATTTCGGGACTAGGGGACTTGCCCCCAGAAAAGGTTGTAGAATTACACCTACAACGTCGGAAAAAGTAGCTTTGCAAATAGGAGATGTGCTAGAATCTCACTGGATGGGCGGCAGAAAACCTCGACTTACGCTTCTCAACGACTCTGTGGATAAGACGATGGCAAGATGGCAAATGGCAAATTACTATTCCACAGTTGACCGTAGACGTAGACAATTTGCGCTGGACATTCAAGAATAAGAGTAAAAGTGCCCTATGCCCAAACACGGTTGACAAATGAACCCAAAAACTTGACGCGTTGGTGTCGTGCTCTCTAAGTTTGAAACTAACATTCCCACAAAAAACTCACTCAAATCAAAACTAAACGCAACGACTTCAGTTCATAATGCATAGCTATCAGCATGTTTGTAAACCATATGGCTGTGGCAGAGGATCCCACATTCTGGATTGGACAGAGTCAATTCTGGCATGGATAGCAGTACCGCTCAGAGCACTTCTATGTACAAGCTCGGTGAATTACCCGTGAAACATACTCCACTGTCAACATAGCTAATTGGTAGATAAAAACTGCAAAAAATTAAAACACCTATACAATGAGACACTTTCCTGGCTCTTTTTCTATTCCTTTCTGGTGACTCTTCGCTTGAAATCTTAGGAAAATAGTTGGCACATAATCGGTTACTCTCGAGAAAAGTGTGGTAAACAAGCTTCTGTGCCCGAAATCATATGGCCTACTGTCATTGCTATAAACGAAGTATTCATTGCAGTGGTTCAATTTTGAGCTTGGCTATCTGCCTATTGTAAGTCCAAACAAAGAGGTAATTGAAAAACAGCAAAACAATATTGGCTAATAGAAATATCTATGGAAAGTAAAAGTTTTGAAATTTTCTGTAATGATTTTCAAGTTTAAAAGAATCATAGATCAATAAAATTTAACAACAAATAAAACATAAAAATAATAAAAACAACTAGAAGGTGAACAGTGATTCCATCAAAATAAAAATTGGAGCTGCAAATCTTGGCAAAAAGAAAATAAGTGGAAAAAGTAATAGGGATAACAAAGTCAGGAAAGGTAACCGGAGCGGATGAAATATCAAGTTAAGTAATAAAGGGGCTGGATGAACATACGAGGGAATCTGAATCATTATCAATATGAACACAAGCAAGAAACTGGTAAGAACTTAGGACCATAAGCACAATGAGCAGTGGTAGCCTGGCTACTTCTGGCAGGGGTAGCCAACAATTTGATAGCACCCCCCCCCTTACGAAAGATTAAAATACCAGGTGTGGGAAAATTACTAATTGTTTTTGTAGCGTTTTAGATAAAGAATTGGTCAATTAGGATGCAATTACTTAGATATTTTTCGTAAATTTAATTGGTTAGAGTGATCGCAAAATTCGACTCCAATAGGCTATTCAATATTTGTGGTTTCTGTTTTATCCTTATTATGAGTCATTGCACAGACTCTGCTGGCAGTAGAGAAAATGGAACGGTTACGTCTGGAGCGGTTCAATGTGGAACCGAGCAGCACTATGCCTCTTGTGTAGACGCCATACGGTCCCAAATGGGTCCGGAGCTGGTTACTGGTTACAATTAAGGAGGAATTTTAGTCAATCACAAAAATCCAGTTTTCTTCATTATTTGGCGCGTGAAATAATAAAGCAAACAAAGGAATAATCTCTCGTTTTCATTTATGTTCTTTTTTGGCTGGGTTCCATTTGGTTCAGCCAGTTTACATGGGAACCACATGGAACGATTCTAACTGGAAACGTTCCTTCAAAGGAGCCAAAACAGCACGGATAATGCTTCCAAATCGAACGGTTCCAAGGATTTTAGTGCAAAAGATTCTAATGTTGTTGCCAGAAGATTGCTTTTTAAGAGAGAGTCTTTACTTGGTAACTTATTTGTGATATAACTATAACCGAATGATGAATTAACAAAACTAAAGCAAATATGAATATAGAAGGAATGAGCTATTTACATGGCAGGGAGCAGGCTGACCCAACAGTGTGAACAATTCTAGTGTAAACGATCTAAAGAATCTATTCTACCGTTGTTTCTTTCTTCTACTTTCCTTTCCTTTTGAGGCATTTTAAAAATATTTATAAAGTGTGATTATTTCTATGTGCAAGCCATGGGGTATTCATAGTCTTTTGTTTCTCATGGTATCGTCTTTATATTCTTTATATATATATATATATATATATATATATATATATATATATATATATATATATATATATATATGACTGGTAATAGCGGATAACACCGAAACAAGAATCCTATAGGAATTAGAAAAGGCATAGAGATGTCAGGAAACTTTGCTGGTTGAGTGCGGGTCAATCTCTAAAGAAGCGAACTCTCGTGAATGATTAAATTGGTTCATTACCAACTATAATGCAAAAATCATTTATATGGTCCCTAATGGGCGAAGCAACAAACTTGCTAATGTTGCTACACGCGTTTGAAGGTTTGAGAAAGGTAAAATATGAAGTTAGAAGCTTCTTGCGTGACGATCTAGAAGAGAATGGTGAACATGTAATCAACTGTATTAAAACCATCGATGAAAATGAATAAGGTGAGGATGGAAAAATAAACATTTTTGATAAAAAGAGTTAGTGGTGTGCCGAGACACCTTTTGTTGGGGTGGGGGCGTATTGACCAACTGGTTTTACTAAAAAGGGGTCACAACAAAAAATGTTGCCAGCTCTCTTGCAACATGGCTGCTATTGACCAACTTTCTTGCAAATTTGAAACTATTGGGCAGGCGCGACTACCCGCTAATCGGCACATCCCTGAAAAGAGTAAAAAGAGTAATTGAAAGCAAACTCAAATAACTCCGCAAGCAGCCCAAGTCGAAATGGAGTGAAAATATTCTTTTTGCAGGCAAGTCTGTGGAGGGAGTGGAGACAGAAGACCTAAAGCAACGTGGATAGCCACAGGGTCATTCCAAGTAAAATCATCCAATTTCTTAGAATGAAGTCACCATCATGTTCTAAGAATCAACTGAAATTTTCACGTATATAAGGTATTCAATATGTACAAAGGATAGTGGGTGATACAAAATGACGACACATTACTTCTAACCTGCTTGCAATACAAACAATGACTGAATGAAGGTTTGTGCTGTACTCTTAACCTATACTAAACAGTACACAGTGGGCTCATTTGGCTAGGTCGGGAAGTAGGAATCTAACTAAAGCTTAATTGTTATTGTTGTCTTTATTGTTTTTTGTTTGCTTTGTGTTGGGTAGGCTGTTATACCTAGCTTTTTCACCTAATTTACGTCTACTATGCATGCCGCATCCAGGCATGGGACCCCTAATTTAACGCCCCTTCCGAAGGACGGCGTAATAAGTTGGTTTGGTTGTTCATCCGGTAGGTCGTCCATCCAGTTTCTGACCGTACACAGCCATGCTTAACGTCAGTTAAGCTGATGGAACTGGCTGGGCCGCTAGGCCACTTACCCCGCTAAAAGGCAGAACTTTCTCAACATGAAAAGCTGATACCCTGAGACTTCAAATGCCCCTCAGGAGTCTTTAGCTGGATGAAAACATTGACTACCAAATTAGTAACTTTGGCGAAGCTTGCAGTATCGGAGGTCACCTGTACCAAGCTTTGCAAAAATGATGTTAATCACGTCTGTCATCGAAACTTTACATTCCAGAGTGCGTTGCATTTTGAAACGGTGGAATTGCGGATTTTGGTATCAGTTTTTCACTATTTTCATTATGGATGAACAGTTGCTACATACTTGTTTTAAACCTGGAGCCGATGAAAGTAGTTTGCAGGCTGTGTTCAATAACACACCAAAAATGTCGATTGAAGCCGTTTGGGTAATTGAGTTGTTATGGATATTATTAATGCTGGCAATTTTTGCGAGAGAATTTCTTCAGTTTCGTAAAATCTTGGTCTGTTATATTTCAAATGCTTTGCGTCTCTTAGCATACCTAACTTTTCCTGCCAGAATCATAAATCAAGTTAGTTTAAAGAGTTTGTATTCCATTGACAAGGTTTCTATTTCTAAACAAAAAATACTTAATTCAAAAATATTTACGTTTCTAAATAAAAAATTCTCCTTTTTAAATAATTGATAAGAAAAAGCAGATATAATTGGTTTCCGTTTAAAACAATAAGGCTATTTATCGTTGGTACAAATTTCATCGAAGCGGAAATGAATAGTCAAGAATGCTTGAAAAACTTGATGCAAGCACGAAGCTGAAATATTCTGGAGGGACAAAGCCTGTACTTGCTATCATTTGGGGGGGGGAGTTAGAAACGTATATGTCAATAGCTCTGTTGGGGGGAAGCTATACAAAATTTTTCATTTGGGCGGGTATTCCCCCTCCGTGCCCAATTGCAGATATGTTCCTTGTTTGACATTGGCTGTTGAACAGTTGAATTACCAAAAATAATGCTGGTTGTTGCACTTCCAAATGCTACAATCCACTTTTCCTATAAGTCCATAAACATGATTCACCACTTCCTGAAAGATAAGTCTCTTTACAAAAGCGAAAACAGAAACATTTTGTGACCAAATAGGTAAAACCTGGCGCAAAATAGTGAGATTTTGTCATGATTTAGCGCTCTATCTCAAGTGTACGACCTCAAAAGATAATTTAGGCGTTCAAATCTGGAATCTTGGTAAAATTTTCCTATAGTGATGTAATTTTATAGGTATTTGTTATGGGACCAAATTAAACATTTCACCTCATCAGAGAGTGAATTGTGGTAGTGACGGGGCAGTTATGCAGTATTGTATGTTGTCAAAATGGCTTTAAGTGACAGGAATTGGGGTCACTAGACATCTGACCATAAAGTAAAAGCCAATATAGAAAATAGTTTACGCATCCAATTTTCTTCCATCAGCCCATGGTGTGATGGGAGAGGTTTATTAATGTTAGCAAATTTGAATAACCCCGATTCTTATGTTGCCCCCTTTCTATTAATTTCAGCAATTTTGGAGTTGCATCAAATAAAACTCAGTTAATCCCCCTGTCTTTTGTTTCATTGGTTTTAGATAATGCTAGCACTTCATAAAAACAGATCTATCTACACGATGCTTCCTATATGCTCGCATGTTTACCCCCCCCCCACTTACTTTGAGCTCCCCGATAATTAATTTTGGAAATTTGTTAGACCCTCCCGCTTATTATGAACCCCCTCCCCGGACTCATTATGGGCTTTAGAGTAACGAAAACCTGCAAAAAATCGAAGTGTTTTCGTTCAATAGCATAGGACTTAGCATTTTGACGCACTAAGCATCTCTTCACTTCTCTTCTACGATTATATCTGGAAAGCAAGATGATGACCTAAAATCTTGTATCAAAGGCAAGGAGCATATACGTTGCTTTATAAGAAACCACTTTATCAGCAACCTAATATTAGACAGCCTAAAACTAAAGAAACTTTTAGAACTACAAGGAAAAAGCTAAGAAACTTTAGACAAATGGCACATTGATTTCGTTACTTGGTTCAACGTAAGTACAGCTGTACCAAAACAATGTCAAAATGACATATTTCTTTATAATTTAACTCGTACTGGCGCATATTGTTTGTTATAGGGCAATAGTTAGCTACATTCGAGTTTTACTTACGCTTTCACAGCAATTTAGTTCGTTAAATTAGGAAAATTGTAAGAAACTTTACAATTAAAATGTGGCCAAAAATTAAGAAACTGTTAGTCCTAGGCCTTGAGCTAGGTTTCGTATAAAAAGAAACGTGTGCTGCAGGTAAAAAGCCAATGCAAAACTATACGTGAAGATAAGTGAGGAACAAAAACCTGTATGGTAGAATATCTGCATTTTCTGTGGCACTTTTAACTTTTGGAGAGCTGGATTTCATACAGCTGAAAATCAGCGATTGTTTTCAAGCTGTACTATAATCAATTGAATAGCAAAACAAACCACCATTGACAGGTAGTTAATACCACTCAGGCACGAAACCGGCCAAGCACATAATAGCTCTGTGCACTTCTATACAAATTTTAATTACAGGCATTGTAGTTACTACTGATGACCTGCTTATTGTCCTTTGAATTAGGCGACCTCCAAAGTCAAGAAGAACTAGCGGCTTCACGGTTGTATGCCGGAGGAATGTTTCTATCATCTTTGAGGATGGCAGCGAGCATTTATCAAAACACACGTACAAAAAATTACATAAGAAACAAGAGACTGAAATTAGGCAAAAATTAAGAAGCATTTAAGAAACACAGGCAAGCTGAGATTCAAACAATAACTTGAAAAACTACTTCTCCGAGAAAGTTTTGATCAAACTGGAATAAAATAGAAACAACATCCATTACATGACTCACAAAACTTAAACAGCCTTTTTATTGTGCCACAGTTGCCTAATTTTGGTTATTGCTACTGGAAGTCTTAGAATTTAAGACATATCAAAGAATGGACTTGACGTAATAGTAAGAAAAATCCAGGCTGAAAATAGAAACTCTGTTTCTTATAACAAAATGTGTCATGCACTTTTAACAACTGGCAAAGCACTTTAAACAGAAGAGGTACAGTTCATGCTCGGAGATACGTGCGATCGCATCTGCGCGTGTCCACACACAAGTAAAATCCTCAGCACAAGCGATAAATCGCCCCTACCAGCATTGCTATCGAGCGTGCAACCCCACATACCAAATATAAACTTCGTTGTCACAATTGCAACACTAGTGACTTTCACCTGCTGCATATATACCTCTTTTTTCACAGTTTACATTTGACATGCTTCACAAATCTTGAATCGCACATGCAATTCCAAATAATTAAGAGCAATCGCTCGTGTAGACAAGTACGCACGTGCAAATACTCTGGGCACTGACTGCTAAGATAAGAAGAGTTGAATGCCTTAAACATCACCAGCCCATCATTGGTTATAGAGCAGCCTTGCAGTGATTCTACTGACACTGATCAATTTCATATTGTTCCCAAAAGGTTGCTGCAGAAATCTTTGACGCTTCATAAACTTGTCATCAACATAGCTTTGCATCAAGCTTGTTTGTATTCACTACAACAAAGCGGTAGTCCCGCATACTTTCGAACATAGGGGGGTGCCTGTTAGAGAGGACACTTATCCTGAGCTATTGGCATATGAGGTAGGGTGTCTAGTTCCTTTCCTCGGTGCCTTTATCCCCCCACTGTTGCCATCAGGTACCCATTCGCTGCTGGGTGAACAGTGAAAGAGCATTCAATCAAGGCGTTGGGTCGGACTCGAACCGTAGATCTTCCGTACAGGAAACATCCGCTCTAACCACTATGTTTCCTCGCCCTTATCCAATAAGGGGTAGACAAAACAATGACCAGAAAGCCTTTGCTAGCTTTGGCTAATCACAGTCTAGTAACATTACAGTATTTAACTGTAACAAGAGGCAGTCCAATAAAAGATTTGTGAAAAGGATGGCTGCACACGTGCTTCTGGGGATCAAAGACAAAAGCCCACTTCTAAGCATGCAGTCCTCTTCCAACAAATCTAGACAGCTTAGATTTTACAATAACTTGAGAACACCTACAAGCTCTACGTTAAAGGCTCTGGATTGCTATTGTACACACGAAATTGATAAGGGTAGATAACACTTAGCCTTCTTCGGCCAAAAAGACACTCCGCTCTGAATCACGATTACCATACTTTTTGATAATTCTGTAGAATTCCTTTCAATTCATTTTGATTTAGAAACTCCTTAAAAATGGCCTTGGCAAGGCTAAAAGTTCCTTAGTTTAAGGTAGATCACTCCTCGAAAATGCAAAATACAGTAATTTCAATCTAAAGTTGTTAAAAATTACACACTATATGTAATTGTAGGTGATGAGTCCAAATCTACTGCTAAAATGTTGATATGGAAATTTTTTACCATGGCAACCAACAATTTCCTGTCTTGTACCTAGTGTGATTGTGGAGTGCTCCATTTTTATAATGTTGTAACTATGCAGTCATGCTGCATATCAAATTGATCCTTGACATGTTTTCTGTGCACAAAAGTAGTTTAAAATCAAATAATCTACAGATACAAGTAGTTCTTCTCCATTAATAATTTTTGCAAGCCTTTGTGTCTAAAATGCCTTCTGATATGAAAAAATGATGGCCTTTTGTGCACATCGAGTTTCCTTCGAAGAGAGAAAACTGGCCAGAAACATGGTAGAAAAGTAATCACGGACGACAATATTTGAGCTACATCAATCGACCTGGCAAAATCTGTCCATATTCCATAGCTGCACAAAATGTGCCAGGCTACTTAAGTGTGGCACTTTCGATTTGCCAGTACAGCCTTCTTGCATTACAAAGAGGTTTTCTCGCTTACACTCATTATTCATGGCATATATCTGACTTCGAGAGCTGAAATAAGTGGTGGCGCAAGGGGGGGATAGGGGGCTATAGCCGTCATCAGAATATTCTAGTCCCCTTTTGAAAATGAAATATTTTTTCCGGAAATCTTTGGCATTTATAGCAACCTAAAAGCCGTATTTTAGCCCATTTTTTGTAAGAGTCAGCCCCGTCGGAAAACTCGGGCTGTGCTTTTAGGGTGCCACCCCTGGCTGAATTGCACCCTAAAAGCACAGTCGGAATTGGTGTAGCGATACCGACCTTCAAAATTTAATCTATTGTAGTTGGTCCAGGGATAAAACTCTGTCCTAATGGCCCCATTTGTGTAAATACAAGGCAAAGGCATTGCATTGTTCGCAATGTATTTTCTATTGTGGAATAGTTCCTCGCCCAAATAGGAATATAGAAGACACTTATGATTTAGCAAAACAGTGCTAAAAATTATTTTAAAAAATAATATTCACTAAAAGAGAAATATATGCAGAATTTAATATCATGTAGCATGGAAGGATTTTATGTTGAATGAGGAACTATTCCACAACCTGAATCTGCTGCAAGGAAAACTGTTTAATTTAGGAAAGGCTTTCCTAAAAGATGGCAAGAACTCTCTTCATAAAATTAAATATATAGACCTGCAGAGGTGTTATAGATTCTGTGGATTGTCAACAAAGGAACATTTGAATATCCCACAATATCAGTCTCATGAATATCAGAACTATATGGCTTTCTTCTGAAGAACAGCTATTGCATCATCTTCTCCACTTGCCGTCCCTGGCATAATTTCACACAAGCTAGTGCTGTATTTCCGAAAAAAAGACAGTACTTGCATTGCAATCAGACCTCAAATAAAATTTCAAAAATCGGATGTATCTGTTTTTATTGCTACTCATGGCATTCTAAGTACTCTGTACCAGCATCATAGCTCAAAGGCATAGGTCTTCCTTGCTACATATTTCATGATTGTCCAAGACTTACAAAGGAACATAATTACGAGGAAAACTAGTTATTCAAGCATGCAGCTTCAAGTAGCTTCTCAAAAAGCTTTGAGATTATTGAGAAAAGGCAGTAGGTCATTATTTTGAATCGTTTCTAGTGGACGTACCAAGTCTGCAAAACGAACTGAATCACTAGACATATGCTAAACTTAATTGAAGGAGAATTATGGGGAGTGTATTCTTTACTTTCTTCTATACAATGTTTTTTAAGTGAAAATTTGCATTCTTGCAAATGGCACAATAATACAAAAATATGAATGGGCTCTGAGTATAAGAGATTGTGTCAAACAGCTTAATGCTCACAAAACAAAACAGTTGTTCACTACATTCGACATATACCATCTCGTGAAAACCTTTTTCACAACTGAATACCGAGAGAATAACTTAGAGATATGAGATATCTTCACGGCCAAGACTTGGAACAATCCATCAAAAGCAAACTATTCTAGCATGTTCTTTTGCTTACGGATAAGCTACGAAAACACAAAAGCCAGAGCTTCTGTTCCTCCTGTTGTTGCTGCTGTTGTGCGTGTATATGCTCGTTTGTCTGTCTGTCCGTCTGTGATTTGACAAGACAGATCTTTAAAACATCGTTGAGCACCCATATGTCAGCAAAGTGCAAGTGTCTCAGACAACTAAGGGGACAGCCATTTATAACTCTGGGTGGTGGAGGTGGAATGGAATAGAAGTTACAATATATTAAAAACATTTGTACCCCTTCTGCTTTTGCCGCAAATATTTTTTACCTCATTGAGAAATATATTCAACAATTTCATACCACCGTTGCTTTCTACGAAACTAAACCTTGATGTAAGTATTTGCTCAAAATTTCTATGTAGCTTTCTTCATTGATATATTAATTTAATCTACCTGAAAGATTTTCTCCAAAACTTTACTTTTAATAACACCGCAAAAACTTTCCAGAAAGCTTCCTGCCATAAATTGCCTTTTGAAAAGTTTCATAACCATTCCAATTCTAATCTACTGTGACCCCTAGTTGAAGAGATAGTTTTCACTAATTAACAAAATGGAGTATACCCAGTAAATTATTCTTCTCTAACCTATAAATTCTGATGAGGATGAGCTCTGTACTTAATGAGAAAATGGAATGAGCAAACAGTAACGAAATGCTTTAATGGCATTTAGCCATGCTGTTGTCTTGTTTGATACTCTATTCAAACAAAGTGTTGTCGGATGTATATGCTAAACAAACGCACTGTCTTCTTAGGCCAACAAAGAAAATATATCAATCTGCAAGTGTTGCATTGTATAGCTTAAAATTTTTGCAACAGATCATAGTTGCCAGGTGACAAATAACTAACATGTGTCACGTTATTCTACATTGTCAAATAGAGATAAAAATGCTTTCATCCAAGACAAGCCCATTCACACAAACCTGTGATGTGCGGGGGATGCCATGCTCCACCCATTAGAATTTCAATCCATAATTTAAAGCTCATCAACAAAGCTACTAAGCTCCTAATCACATGGGCTCGGTAAACCAGGGTAGAATCAGCTAGCTATCATTTGAATGTGACGTTTCATGCATTCGAAAATGATGGCAAAATGAATGAAAATAGCATGAAATCTACCCAGACTGGAGCAATCATATGAGAAAAATGAAGCCCGCTTAGCCGGGATCTCCGTTGAAGAAAGCGAGATACCGGATTACCGGGCTGGCCTGCTTGTCATGTGATAGTATGTTGCGTTTTAATAGCACTTTATAGCAAAGCGGGCTAGCCCGGCTTATCAAGCCCATATGGTTAGGCCCTAAATAAATTTAAAATTTATATTAAATCTATGTCGCAACAGAGCAGCTAGCGAATTGAGATTTGGAATAGATTAGATGCAGAAGAGATACGTTAAGCTTGTTGATAGATCTCTATGAAATGCGTTTCGTTCAGTGAAGATGAAAACAAGCTGCTACTTGGTTGCTAGATAACTATTTTGAGCATTATACTCTTTTATATACCTTCAACAGTTGCACATCTAAGAAACACCTGTCGGTCAGCAACGGAAACTTTTTAAGTGGTTTTGCATAACTGCACTGCTTTTGCAAGATATTTGAGCACCATTATACTGAAAGATATCACCCTCCTTCCTCCCAACCAATTAAGAATTGAGTTGGAAAAATTTACACTTCAGCATCAATGGAGTAGCTAGGGTCACAACTCTGGGGGTACATAGGGTGAGTCCTGGGGCTAAATAGGTGGGCGGAACGGCTAGGTTTAAAGTTGTAGAGCCAAAATAAGCTGCAAGGGGTCCATATTAGACAGAATTGAAGTATCCATAATAGGGTCCATCATAGAAACTGTTGAAAGGAAAAATTGATGTAGATATATTTTTGGACCACACTCTTTAAACATTAGGGAAATGCCTCTGTATATGTGTGTATACATATATACATTATATATATATAATGTATATATATATATATAATGTATATATACATTATATATATATATATAATGTATATATATATATATANNNNCACACACACACACACACACACACACACACACACACACACACACACACATAAACACACACACAGGTGCATTTACCGTCAAGTCATAACATTGTAAAGTCAAATCTGATTTTACAGTTTTATGACTTCACATTGCCCAACATGTAAAGTCACAAATTAGAAAAATACACAATGTTAAATTCACAAATTTTAAATCCATAAAATTGTAAAGCTTTAACAATGTAAAATCAGAAAATAGCAAAATTACGAAATTGCAAAATCATAGAATTGCAATACCATAAAATCATAAATTCGTAAAATTATGAGATCGTGAAATTATCAAATCATGTTTTGCAGTCATAAAATTGTCAAGTCATAAAATTGTAAAATAATAAACTTGTCATACCATCAAATTGCAAAATCATAAAATTGTAAAATCATAACATTGTACAATCATAAAATTGTAAATTCATAAAATTATAATATCATATAAGTATAAAGGTATGAAATTGTAAAGTCATAAAATAGTATAGTTATAGAATTGCTAAATCATAAAACTCTAAAATCGTAAAATTCTAAAATCATAGATCTGTATAGTCATGAAATACAATGTCTGGGGACAACTGGCTTTCACACCAAGCAAGCCAGATTTTAAGAATGAAATGAAGAAAATAAAATAATCTACTGCATTTCTGCAAAGTGATGTTCTCTAGCTTTATTGCTATATGTCAAATGATATGACAACAAACATATTAAATGAAATATATAGTACTGGCTATTTACAAATATGCAAACTTTCCCATTAGACTAAATCCTTTTGTAGAAGTGAAAAGAAGTTCCAAAATAAAACTGCACCTGGTTATTATCATTTTAAATATTAGGCATCTATTTAATACTATTAGTTTTAATATTATGCATCTATTTAATATTATTATTTTTAACATTAGGCATCTAGTTAATATTATTATTTTTAACATTAGGCATCTATTTCTGTGACTTTGGAGATGATTGTACGATTTAAATTTTTCATGACCTTTCTTCATACGGCTGCGAATCTATTCTAATTGTAGTGTACCTTTCTTATTGCTTGCTATGAATTTCCCAAGAATTCATCGTGATTAATTGGAGGCTTCATTGTGATTTTGCTTGCAACTGTATACTGTTATTGTGAACCTGATTGTAATTAAATTTGCTATTTGTATTGTGTTGTGAATATGCTGTGATATTATTTGTGAACATATTTTATATTTAAAAGCAAATTTTATTTGTAACATTATTGTGATTCTATTTTCATTCTATTTGTGACTCTTTTGCGATTTGACTTGCAATATTTTTGTGGCGTTTTACAATTTTGCAGTGATTTCACTATGAATTATTTGTAACTCGAGCAAGGTTCCCATAGAGAATATTCAGTCCTCCTTACCAACAAAATACACAACATCAACCCTATTACATTATTTCTTAAAGTGAAATTGCAAAACAACAGAAAAATCTGATTTTCCTATAAAAACCTTTTACAATCTACTGTCGTGAAATTTTGCTTAGTAAATTACGCAATATTTCTCAATTGGAGACATGTAAGAAGATCTTATACATTTAATAATAACTTTGGAATTCTACGAATTTACGAAAATTTTCTTCGTTAAAAATTTTAAGCATTTTGAGGAGACATGGCAAATCTATTTAGTATTATTTTATTTACCATTTCATTGTGCTTCTGTTTGTGATTCATTGTGACATCCGAGCGAGCTGAGCATTCACTTTATTTTAACTTAATTATCATATTTATAATCTTGTAAAAATCTAACTGTTTTCTTTCCTATGATTTTACTGTCATTTATTGTAATTGCATAAAATATCTTCTTGCAATTTCGTTATTTGTCATTTTGCTGTCCTTATACTATCATCCTCTTTGTGATTCTATAATAATTATATGTCAAATTTTTGCATGATTTTATTCCGTAAGTTTTAAATTTATTTCGACTTTCCTGCCGTGTCACTTTTAATCTATTCATGGATTTTGAGACTTTCCTACCATTTCATTTGAAATATCTGTTCTTTCAGTTCAAACATTACTCATATTATCATTGTGATTTAATTTGCGACTTTAGTGTGATGCTACATGTGACTTCATTTGTGACTTTATTAGTGATTTGGTAGCAAAGTTCTGCGATTTCATTTGTTCGAACTATTGAGATTCTATTTGCAATTTTATTGAGATGCTATTTGCGATTCCATTGAGAGATTAATTATGATTTTAAAGGTATTGTATTAATGATGGCATTTTCATTTTGTTGTAATTTTACTGCGATTTTATTGCAAGTTTATTGTGATTATATTGCAATTTTATTACTGATTTTGCGAGTTTATTTTGAGAACCTAGTGAGATTCCATTTGTAATTGATTGAGTTGCGTTTTTTGCGATTCCATTGAGAGATTAATTGTGATCTTAAAGATATTGTATTTATTATTGCATTGTCATTTTGCTGTGATTTTATGTAGTACACATAAAACTTGTTCATCTTATTTACGATAACAGCACTGAAAATGGCCCAAGCTTGGACTGCAACGTTTGTTTCATTATTGTGCTGGAATTAATTGGATTGTGTCGATATGGTAGTGTGATATAATCGAAATTTGCATCATTAGGTAAAAGCGAGATGAAAATGTTGAGCTTACTTAGCTGCACCCTTCATTTCAATTTTGTTATAAAGCTGTGTTTTCCACCACCAACTTCTATTATGTACTTAGTTTTCATTGTGATGCTATTTCTGAATAGGTAGAGAATTCGCTGCAATTCTGTTCTTATGGTAAATTAGCGACATTGATGAAGTAGATCAAATAGAATAAACTGAAGTATCCCCTGTGATAGCTATTTTTATGTGATCTTTCCTGGGCTTCGAGGCTTGCTATTCTATTTCCTATAGTATTTTTCTTTATATTTGTGTGTGTGGTGCTTGTGACAAGGGATCATTAACCGTTATGTACAGCCCCTAGGGAGGAGGTAGGGTACTTTGATTTGTTACCCTATTGTTTAATTTATATGAAGAGCTATAGCACGGAGCGTTACGCCAGGGGGAGGGGGTCTCAAAAACGGTAAATTTAGCGTTACGTAAAGCTAAATTTGTTGGCGTTACTAAATTGTCGTTACTACTTTTGGGTATGGCAAGCATAACAATGCTCCATACGCAAGAAAGCACAGGTATACAATTGCATTTGCATTTTCCACTTCAAAGAATTTTATCTACAAGGTAGCAAGCTTCAGTTGTAGCTATCTGTGGGGTAAATATAATTTTCAAGAAGCAAAAATTTGGCACTTCCCCTGCAAGCAAGAAGCTAAAGAGAAAATATTATAAACGACCCCAAATGTTCAATTGTGAGAGAACTTCAACAATAATCAAGAAACCTAAATATCATCGGTGAGCCTTAACTGAATATATTCAACATATAGGAGCATTCCAACTATATGATGTGAATGTCCTTCCCGGAAAGCAGGAATTTAGGGATTGGTAGGAGCACCCTGCTCTGATTAGGAAGCATTTACCTGTTTGGTAGCACCTCTAACTGAGAGTGTATTTCATTTATTATCAGCTATTTGGTTCATGGATGGCTATGCTAGAGGTGTTACAAGATAGGGAAAGAGATACTAAAAATGGTAGCACTGGTGGTATCCGACGGGTGAACGACCCTTTAGAACCTTGAGATTACCTCATGTCTAAGCAAAA
The DNA here is from genome assembly GCA_900291935.2 of Cassiopea xamachana. Taxonomy (NCBI): domain Eukaryota; kingdom Metazoa; phylum Cnidaria; class Scyphozoa; order Rhizostomeae; family Cassiopeidae; genus Cassiopea; species Cassiopea xamachana. The sequence goes on along the minus strand of OLMO02000262.1, from coordinate 6,001,857 downwards.
AACCCTGCAAATTAACAGCATAGAGCGTAAATTACATCCAAAATTTGACAGCAAGCTACCTATGATTTACAAATTAGTTGGACCCATTAGATTTGGGCTGTATAACTTAGACTTGGCATATGCAGAGCCAATACTTGACATGCACCGTCTCTGATATCTTCTAAACCCTATTTATGATTAATTGATTATATTAGCGGTATTGCACTATGTTGTACGAAACACGAATAGACTATTAAATTGAATGAAATAAAGAAATCTAGTTCAATTTGAATGTGTTGTGATTCATTTCTTCACTTATAGATTGAAAATCTGTTTTGACTTGAGTGCATGAGGTAAAGCCTGATTCATAATTGTTCGCTAGAGTAGCTGCAGTCGCAGGCTTCCAGAACCAGCGACTCAAAATATGAAATCGAAAAACTGGGAACACGCTTTCTAGTGATCATAGTGATTCCCCTAGCAACAGGTTGGCTGAAATAAAAACGGTTGTTGTCCCAACGGCCTAACGAACTCGCAAGTGACTCCAGCGACCAGGTGTGAACTAGACCTAATTCACAGGAAGAGAATGAAACCAGCAACTACGATGATTATGAGCTAAAATATCAAGTCTCTGATTGAGAATAGTGTAGAGGAAGCAGGGATGTGGGGATGGAGGGACGTAGGGGGGCGTCGCGTCCCCAATATTTTCAAATTTGCAAGAGAGTTGTTCACAGTATTTTCTGTGACCTTTTCTTCTAGCAACAATAGTTTGTCAATTGGTCAAAATCCCCCCCCCCCCTAGCAGAAAGT
>OLMO02000262.1:5966230-6000971 GCA_900291935.2 Cassiopea xamachana | reverse complement strand
ACACACACACACACACACACACACATAGGCATTTTCCTAATGATTTCAAATTATCAAATCATGAAATTTTGAAGTCATAAAGTGTAAAGTCATCAAATTGAAAAATAATAAACTTGTAACATCATCAAATTGCAACATCATAAAATTGTAAAATCATTAAATTGTAAAATCATAACATTGTAAAACCATAGCGGTGTAAAATCATAACATTGTACAATCATAAAAGTGTAAATTCATACAATTATGATATAATATAAGTATGAAGGTATGAAATTGCAAAGTCATAAAATGGTATAGTTATAGAATTACTAAATCAAAAAAGTCTAAAATCGTAAAATTCTAAAATCATAGCTCTGTATAGTCATGAAATTCAATGTCTTCTGGGGACAACTGGCGTTCACACCAAGCAAGCCAGATTTTAAGAATGAAGTTAAGAAAATAGAATAATCTACTGCGTTCTGCAGAATAATATTCTCTGCTTTATTGTGATCAATATAATAACTTATCTGTTGCTATATGTTAATTGATATGACAACAAACATATTAAATGAAATATATAGTACTGGCTATTTACAAATATGCCAACAATCCTATAAGACTAAATCCTTTTATAGAAGTAAAAACGACTTCCAAAAAATACTGCACCTGGTTATTATTATTTTTAATATTAGGCATCAATTTCTGTCTGGAGATGATTTTGCGATTTAAATTTTTCATGACCTTTCTTCATACGGCTGTGAATCTATTCCAATTGCACAGTACTTTTCTTATTGCTTGCTATGAATTTCCTAAGAATTCATCGTGATTTAATTGGCGGTTTCATTGTGATTTTGCTTGCAACTGTATACTTTTATTGTGAACATGACTGTAATTAAATTTGCTATCTTTATTCTGTTGTGAATGTGCTGTGATGTTATTGTGAACTTATTTTAAATTTAATCGCAAATTTTATTTGTAACCTTATTGTGATTCTATTTTCATTCTAGTTGTGACTCTTTTGATTTTACTTGCAAAATTTTTGTGGTGTTTTGCAATTTTGCAGTGATTTTACTATGGATTATTTGTAACTCGAGCAAGTTTCCCATGGAGACTATTTAGTCCTCCTTATCAACAAAATACACAACATCAACCCTATTACATTATTTCTTAAAGTGAAATTGCAAAACAACAGAAAAATCAGATTTTTCTATAAAAACTTTTTACAATCCGCTGTCATGAAATTTTGCCCAGTAAATTACGCTATATTTCCCAATTGAAGATATGTAAGAAGATCTTATGCATTAGATAATAACTTTGGATTTCTACGAATTTACGGAAATTTTCTTCGTTAAAAATGTTAAGCAGTTTGAGGAGACATAACAAACCTATTTAGTATCATTTTATTTACCATTTAATTGTGCATCTGTTTGTGATTCACTGTGACATGCGAGCGAGCTTAGCATACATTTTATTTTAACTCAACTATCATATTGACAATCTTTCTAAATCTACTTGTTTTCTTTCCTATGATTTTACTGTTATTTATTGTAATTGCATAAATTATCTTCTTGTCACTTCATTATTTGTCATTTTGCTGTCCTTGTACTATCATCCTTTTTGTGATTCTATTCTCATTATATTTCCAATTTTTGCATGATTTTATTCCGTAATTTGTAAATTTATTTCGACTTTCCTGCAGCTTCACTTTTAACATATTAGTGAATTTTTGCAATTTTCCTGCCATCTCATTTGAAATTTCTGTTCTTTCAGTTCAAACATTACTTATATTGTCATTGTGATTTACTTTGCGACTTTAGTGTGATGTTACATATGATTTTATTTGTGACTTAATTAGTGATTTTGTAGCAAAGTTCTGCGACTTCGTTTGTTTGAACTATTGAGATTCTATTTGCAATTTTATTGAGATGCTATTTGCGATTCCATTGAGAGATTAATTACAATTTTAAAGGTATTGTACTAATGATGGCATTGTGATTTTGTTGTAACTTTATTGCGATTTTATTGCGAGCTTATTACGATAGTATTGCAAATTCATTACTGGTTTTGTAGCAATCTTCTGCGAGTTTATTTTGAGAACCTAGTGAGATTCCATTTGGAATTGAATGAGTTGCTATTTGCGATTCCATTTAGAGATAAATTGCGAATTTAAAGATATTGTATTTATGATGGCATTGTCATTTTGTTGTGATTTTATTGCGATTGCATTGCAGCTTTGTTAATGATTTTGTAGCAATTTTCTGCGATTTCATTTGAGAATCTATTATTCTATTTACAATTCATTGTGTTCCGTATTTTACGATTCCATTGAGAGATTAATTGCGATTTTAAAGATATTGTATTTATTATTGCATCGTCATTCTGTTGTGATTTTATTTAGTATACATAAAACATGTTGATCTGATTTACAATGACAGCACTGAAGATGGCCCAACCTTGGACTGAAATGTTTGTTCCATTACTGTGCTGGAATGAATTGGATTGTGTCGATATGGTAGTGTGATATAATCGAAATTGTCATAATTAGGTGAAATCGAGATGAAAATGTTGAGTCTATTTATATCTTCACCTTAATTTTCAAGTTCGTTATAAAGCTGGGTTTTCCACCATCAACTTCAACTACGTATTTAGTTTTCATTGTGATGCTATTTCTGAATAGGTAGAGCATCGCTGCAATTCTATTCTTGTTTTGCTGTGATTCCATTGACTTTCTGTATTTCAAATGGTACATTAGCGAAATTGATGAGGTAGAAGACATAGAACAAACTGAAGTATCCCCTGTGATAGCTATTTTTATGTGATCTTTCCTGGACTTTGTGACTTGCTATTTGATTTCCCATGGTATTTTTTCTTTATATTTGCGTGTGTGGTGCTTGTGACAAGGGATCATTAACCGTTATGTACAGCCTCTAGGGAGGAGGTAGGGTACCTTGATTTGCTACCCTATTGTTTAATTTATATGGAGAGCTATAGTACGGAGCGTTAAGCCAGGGGGAGGGGGTCTCAAAAACGGTAAATTTAGCGTTACGTAAAGCCAAATTTGTTGGCGTTACTAAATTGGCGTTACTACTTTTGGGTATGACAAACATAATAATGCTCCATACGCAAGGAAGCACAGGTATGCAATTGTATTTTCCACTTCAAAGAATTTTATCTACAAGGTAGCAAGCTTCAGTTGTAGTTATTCTGTGGGGGTAAATGCAATTTTCAAGAAACAAAAATTGGCACTTCCCCTGCAAGCAAGAAGCTAAAGAGAAAATATTTTAAACGACCCGAAATGTTCCAATGTGAGAGAACTTCAACAATAATAAAGAAACCTAATGATCATCGGTGAGCCTAAACTGAATGTAGTCTACATATAGGAGCATACCAGCTATATTATGTGCATGTCCTTCGCAGAAAGCAGTAATCTGGGGATTGGTAGAAGCACCCTGCTCTGATTATGAAGCATTTACCCGTTTGGTAGCATCTCTAACTGAGAGTGTATCTGATTTATTACGCAGCTATTTCGTTCATGGATGGCTATGCTACAGGTGTTACAAGATAGGGAAAGAGATACTAAAAAATGGTAGCACTAGTGGTACCCGACGGGTGAATGACCCCTTAGAACCTTGAGATTACCTCATGTCTAAGCAAAAAGCCCTGCAAATTAACAGCATAGAGCGTAAATTACATCCGAAATTTGACAGTAAGCTACCTATGATTTAAACATTAGCTGGACCCATTAGATTTGGGCTGTATAATTCTTGGCATATGCTGAGTCAATACTTAACATGCACCGTCTCTGGTATCTTCTAAATCCTATTTATGATTAATTGATTATATTAGCGGTATTGCACTATGTTGTACCAAACACACATAAACTATTTAATTGAATACAATAATGGAATCTAGTTCAATTTGAATGTGTTTTGATCCATTCCTTCACTTATAGATCGAACATCTGTTTTACTTGAATTTATGAGGTAAAGCCTGGTTCATAATTGTTCGCTAGAGTAGCTGCACTCACAGGCTTCCAGAACCAGCGACTGAAAATATGAGATGGAAAAATTGGGAACACGCTTTCTAGTGATCATCGTGATTCCCCTAGCAACAGGTTGGCTGAAATAAAAACGGTTGTTATCCCAACGGCCTAACGAACTCGCAGGTGACTCCAGCGACCAGGTGTGAACTAGACCTAATTCACAGGAACAGAATGAAACCAGCAACTACGATGATTATGAGCTAAAATATCAAGTCTCTGATTGAGAATAGTGTAGAGGAAGCAGGGATGTGGGGATGGAGGGGCGTAGGTGGAGTTGCGTCCCCAATATTTTCAAATTTGCAAGAGAGTTCGTCAAAGTATTTTCTGTGACCTTTTCTTCTAGCAACAATAGTTTGTCAATTGGTCAAAATCCCTCCCCCCCTAGCAGAAAGTCTCTCGGCACATCACTGTACACGAACACGTTGTCTTTTCTTGTAACGACTGCCACATAAGTACATCTACACTGATGTGAGAGGGAGGGAGGGGGGTAAAGGTTATCTGTTGAGGTTCTTAATCCTTCGACAAAAGCAAAGCTATATCATCTAGGAAAAATATTCAACATTATGTTATTTTCTTTTGTTTTAACTTTTGTTTTGCTTCCACTTTTCTTTTTCACATTTCCTACTCTTCTGCCATTCGCAAAAATTTCTAACTTTTGATGGTATTGTGCCTTTTCAAAGATTAATGGTATTGTGCCTCTTCCTTACTTTTTGCAAATTTTATGCGTGGTCTGTAAGTCCCATCTGCAGTGGGAACTTAGTGACCTCGCGTCTCTTCCCGCTATGGACTGGAAGTGTAATGTATCTTGCAGTTGTGGTCAAGTTTAGTACTTGACAATTTAAAAAACATTCTTTTCTCTTTCAATGATAAATATGTATCTGAAAACAGTAATCTAACAACAGTCAAAATTAAGGAAAATGGCGGTACGAAAGCCGTTGGAAAGTCGGGTAGCTTGCTGTAATTGGGTAGATGAGGAGGAAGCCCCACAGCATTGTAATTGTAACTAATGGGATTTCGTGTTCGCTTGAGTCTCCAAGAGTAATACATCCAGTAACAGCAAATAGAGTGAGTGCATGATAAAAAAGTACTTCAGAATGTATCGGCAACGTTGCTGCTGTTTCTTGATATCATCAAAATATTGTGGCACACAGTCTACTTATCGTACAGACAAAGAAGAGCAACACAGTGCCACTGAGAAAGAGGAGAAGATGCTAGTAAAATGAAAATCTACAGAGAAGCTATTGGTTTCCCACACGGCGTCATAGCAGCAAGGAACGTAAGAGAGGGAGGGTAACAAAGGGGAGCAAGCCTCCCCTTCCGCCTTTCACTTAGGAGAGCAGGGGGAGCAAAAGTGTCCGTTTGAAATGCAATAGCTTGCTTTCCAAAGGTAATTTAGTACGCCAAATAAGCTATTAAAATAAGCAATAGTTGATTGGAAAAGATAACTATTTATATGATTTTGAGAAATATGACTCTTGACAAGAAATGAAACAAAAATGCCCCCAAAGAAGTGCGTTGGGAGCCCTCTGCTCGACTATGGTAGTCTGTACCTTTTCCTCTCTCTGTCCACCTTTGCTCCATTATCATTCCTGGGTCCCTGATGAGTACAGTAAACTTTGAAACAGTACTCTTACTAAGGACAAAGAAGTGCTTTCTGCAAAATACGTAATTGGAGAGGTGAGAAGTACGTTAGAAAGTAAACATCTTTTCCACCACTTCAATGCCGTATGAAATGCATTCTATTGCAGTCCATAGCAATAATCTTTCTTTTGTGCCTAGAAACAATTGTGATGCAGAGGTTTGTTAAGTTTCCTGCCCAGGGATGGGGTTACTTCCTAATTTTCTATACGGAGGTCATGTCAATATTTGCGGTATGAAATTTTACAAGAAAATCATGTTTTAGGTTTATGAATTACAGCTTTGAAAAATTAGATATTTGGAGTTTGAGAATTGAAACGAAGTTGCAAAAGAAAATCAAGTTGTAAAGTTATAAAGCAATAGACATGTACTTGTGATATTCAAAGAAATTTTACGACAGTGATGGTAAAAAATATTTGACAATACTTAGGGTCTGAAAATATCGAGACTCAATATTTGGGGTTCGTCAAAATTGCTACTCAATATTTGGGGGTCAACAAACAACCCTGACAAGGAATCCCCTTATAGAAAAGTAGGGAATACCCCAGGGGTTTCCTGGTGACAAAAGTTGGCTATAAATTTGCTAACGAAGCATTATTTCAAAGAAACATATCAACTATTCTTTGGAACCGAATAGTAGGGTGGTATAATAAGGAGAAGGGGATAGCATTCTTGCTTAAAAAGCATAAATTGCAAATCTGATAATAGATGGGTGAGGGTCAATGCTCAATAGACGGTATGGGGATCCAAACAGTTCAAAATTATTGCAATCTGTTGTTAAAAATGTATATGTATTAGATATATAGTTTGCTTTCATTTCCTTCCTTGTTAACATTGATTTGCGTTCACAAAGCCAATGTGTTTTACGTACCTATCTATTTTAAAACTGTGAAATCTTAAGGGGTGGTAAAATAGAGGGCTGGATTTTCTTCAAAATTGCTTAGTTCGGGGGAAGGTGCTAAATAAATGTAAATGGGTAGTGAAATTGTCGAAACGTTGCAATCGAGGCCGCCTTACCGTGCGGTGGCAAAGAGTACTCTCCAGCCAGGGCTGTGGGGGGTACGAAGTGAGGACTTAACCTTTTTTCTTTTTCTGGGAAACGTTGAGATAACAAGGATAAGCGGGTAACCTGGGCGAGGTGCCATAGTGGTTAGAGCGCATGCCTCCCGTGCGGAAGGTCTAAGGTTCGTGTCTGACTCAATGCCCTGACTGAATGCTCACTCTGTTCACCCAGCAGCGAATCGGTGCCCGGTGGCAGCACTGGGAAGATCAAGGCAGCGAGGAAAGGAACTAGCCATCCTACCTCACATGCTGTCCACCTGCTATCTTCATTCCTATATTCAAAAAGGGCATTTCCTTACGGCTTCAAGGAAATGGCTCCAAAAACATTTTCCAGAGAGTCCTGACCTTTGAACCCCATCATCCTTATTGCTTCTTCGTAACAGCTGGCTCCTACACTGGCTATTTGGGCCCTTTGCACTTTGCCCTTTGCACTTTGCCCTTTGCACTATATTTGACTCTAAAGTCTGACTCCAGCCAATGGCAGCAGTACCGAAAAGACTCGATTAAGCCCCCCCGGGCTTATTTGTCAGAAACGATTTTGCGGAAGGGGGCTTATTCGAAGGGGGCAGGTCCTGGAAACTGCTAAACACATTGTCCTATATTATTTTTTGCACTCTCTAATTGCTGGCTCCTAACGATTTGACTCAAATAAAGCATATCCTCAATCTGGAAAGGGGGCGGAGCCTCAAAGCCCATACAGATCAGTGAGGGATAAAGATAAATATCTGTATCTTTAAAGCTGCAATAGATATTTTCTTTAATTTTCACTCTATAATAGCATCAACGATAGCATCAAGGGGGGGGGGAAAGTTGTGAAGACAGTTGTTCGGGTCAAACATAAGTCCAAATAAACAGATAAAGAGCTGAATATTTTGAATTCCCATTGTTCTTTATCTGCATGGGGGGCTTATTTGAGGGTTGGGGCTTATTTGTCAGAAAAGATCTTATGGGTGGGGGCTTATTCGAGTTGGGGCTTAAGCGAAAGAGGGGGCTTAATCGAGTCCTTACGGTACTGCTATGCTGATGTCTCTAACAACGTTACTCCAAGAGAACAGACATTCAACAATAGAGAAGATAAGGTCATAGGTCAAAAATTCAGAGGCCAAAAGGTCTTTCATCCTCAAGTAAGAATATACTTTCATGCATTGAAGCACTGAATCACCTTTTGTAAAATCTATCTAATGAAACACAGCTATTGCCAAATAATCGAAGATAAAAAGGGCTTTTCCATTATTACACGCTTTTAATAAGAAACCTATAACAAGGCCTAGTACTAAAAGTTTTATAATTTTGGGCCACATTTTAGTTTTAAGTTGCTGTGAAAACGTACGCAGAACGTGAATGTAGCACACTGTTTGTCCTATAACAAGCAAAATGCGTCAGTACGAGTTAAATGCTAAACAATGTAATATGCACGTTGTTGTGGTACAGTTTTACGCTAAACCAGGTAAAGATTTCAATGCCCTATTTGTCTAAAGTTTCCTAGATCTTACCTTGTAATCCTAAAAGATTCTTAAATTTTAGGCTGTCTAGCACTAAGCTGCTTATAAAGTGGCTTCTTATGAAAAAACGTGCATATATGGAAAACAGAAAATTCTTTAACATACAAAGTAGTGAGAAAATTCCCCACTAGCCCTTTTAATTGCTCCACCAGTGGAACATGTTTGCCCTATTACGTAATTGCCATTATAGTCAGTGACTTCTTTATTTTTGCCATATTTGAAATAATTGTGGGAGAAACACGTTTAGTCTTCATTAAACAGGCTTCAAATCTCAATTAATTTTTCCTGGAACTGCTGCTTCTACATGTGATTCCTCTCCGTCTTTTTCTAAGTCTAGATGGATACTTTAAGTTATATAGTAGTAATCAGTTTTTTCGTTGTATGGTCCTTTAAAAACCAGTTAATCTGTACATTCTGCATTTAACTAAAGTGTCCTTTTCTAAAATTCCCCATCAGTGAGAAAGCCATAACAATGCCCTGTATATCACCATACCATTTCATTACAGATAACGATAGCTGTCAGGGAATTCATTCAAAATCTCACATTGTTCTCAACAATGTGCTGTCAAATGACTTGGCAACAAACAGTACAACATCTAATATTCTTTCCTACGAAATCTACACAATTCTCTAGCAAAGATACAAAGTGGGCATTATCTATTCATGCTATATCTAATTTAACTACTCATTGTCCATATTGCGCCTATTAAATTCGGACATCTTTTCAAATATAATCATAACCAATATCATTGATAATATATTGAATACTAGTTAAATATACGAAGCCGAAAAATTATTTAAAATGCAGCGTTCATGATAAAGTTTGAGAATTAATTCCAAGACGGGTGGAACTATTTTACACGTTTTTTAATAAGAAACCACTTTATAAGCAACCTAGTACTAGAAAGCCTAAAATTTAAGAAACTTTTAGAACTACAAGGAAATAGCTTAGAAGCTGTTGACAAATGCATTGAAATTGTTACCTTGTTCAACGTAAAACTGTAGCAAAGCCATGTGAATATGAGATTGCTTTAGAATTTAACTCGTACTGACGTAATTTGCTTATTATAGGACAAATAGTTAGCTACATTCACCTTCTGCGTACGCTTTCACAAAAATTTACTTCGCTAAATCAAAATACTTTTAAGAACCTTTTAGAACTAAAATGAGGAAAAATAATCAAGAAACTTTTAGTACTAGGCCTTGAACTACGTTTCTTATAAAAAACGTGTAGTTGGGGAGGGATGCTCAATGTCTCAGTTAGATGTATGAATGTTGTTTATGCAAAAATAACGTCTGAATGGATATTCAGAAAAATTGGATGGCTATATCCCCCAGCTGTACTAGTTCTGTCGCTCATACACCTCTTTTTCAAACTGCTTAAAAAGGGTTTTTGCGAATTTACGCATATTTTCTATAAGAAGCAAACTCTCTGCCCTGAGCCTGGATGTTTCTTAATATTTCGTCAAATCCAGCCTTAAATGTTTCTCAAACTTAATGACTTTCAATGACAATAACAACTCAGATTAGGTAACTGTGATGCAAGATATATGATGTGCAGGTTTTGTGAGGGTATGTGATGGGTGTTGTTCCTATTTTGTTTCCAGTTTGATCAAACATTTTCTTGTAAAAACAGTTTCCTCATGTCATGGCTTGAAACTCAGCCTACTAATATTTCTTAAATACGTCTTAATTATTTTTGCCTAATTTCAGACTCGTGTTGTATAATAGGCATGTTGCATACAAGAAAAAAGCGTGTTATCATATCAAAGACTTTGTGCTTAGGCAATAAATCAATTGCATATTCCTTTATTTTCACATTAATATTTACATCTGTATTCATATTTATATTTAAACACTTAGATTTATATATCTATCGCTTGGCACTGGTTATATGGCAATCTTCAGGACGCAAGGTCTTCCCTTCTTAACTAGTCCAAAAGGCAATCTACCTCTCCAATAGAGAAAATCTTGTGATTATTTGATAGAAATTTCTTTTCTCAAATAAAAACGCGCTGCTAGTGATTCATCGCATTCGGAGGTGCCCTAGATCGAATGAGATTAGTATGCACCTAACAACTTTGATATTTCTTGAAGCGTGATAGCATTTACAGAGAATTGCATTCAAGCTGAACTTTTCCAAAATAAACTATTTTCTGCAGATGAGAAAAATAGACAACGAAAATAGGAAAGAGCATCCTCGGGATCTTCAACGCCATCAAATTGCTATCGTTCAGGCTCTTTTACTTTCATCATTGCTGGCAAGCTAAAGAATGAATAAAGGATAGAGAAACAGTAAACAACATACGAACCAGAAATTGTCTTTCCTTAGCGTCCTCTGCCTTATATGTAACAGTCTCTAAAACCTGCATGCTATTTAAGTATTGCATTCAGGCACATTCCAAGTACTGAATAAGGCATCTCCAGGGAAACAGAACGATGCCATAAACTGTATTATTATAGGATGGAAGGTTCCTGTCCTACTGGCATGTTCTATATCTTCATAGAAGGACAGTTCTTAATCATTGCCTTCATATATATAAAGGAATTCATAATAATCACCATAATATACACCCATCGCCTTTTTCTTCTCCATAACTTTCATCGCTTCTAAAGAGCATGCTCTACCTTAATAGGCATGTACGTTTCATTTTCATTACACCCTTTTCTAAATAAATAAAGTGTGTATAAATATAGAAAGGCTCAAATGTGCTGAAATATAAGAATAATTTTAGAATAAAGCAGAGCTCAAAGTTCATCAAAGCTAAGACTTTCTGTTTAATTGATCTCTTTTTAGTTCCGTTCTGCTCTTTTTGTTACTGCCTTGATGAAACAGTGCAATAACAAAGACTTGAGCACTTTCCTTTCATTTTCAGTAGAACTTACACCTTTGCCACCGGAAACAAATCCTAGGCTCAAAACCAAAATAATTCAAGAATATTGAGGCTCAGCAAAAATTTAGCAGCAGGGGTGTAACTTGCATAATTCCATAATATGATAACAGAAGCTAACAGAACACCACTGCAATGGTAATAAATATAAGATAGAACGCGATGTGCACCAACGATAAATGCCTTTACATGTTTTTTTATAAGAAAAAAGTTTATAAGAAGATGAGGCTCAAATCGTCAAAATCTTAAGAAAATCGTAAGAAAATCACGAGGCTCAGTTTCCAAAATTTAAGTGTTTTATAGGCAAAAAATCAGTATTTCGTCGTTATTGCATTCAAAATGTTAAAGATGGAGTTCAAATTCATGTATGCAATATTATTAACGAAAGTGTAAACCACTCTAGCCAGTTTATTTCAATAAAAGTTAAGAAAAATTTAAGAAAATCTCAGGCTCAATTTCGGGAAGAGTTAAGAAAATTGAGACTCAGGCAAAATAATGATTTTCTTATAAAAAAAAGCGTGTATTTAATTGACTCCTAGATGTACTTATTCCATGTAGAACGTCATGTCAGAGGCGCAATTACCGAATTGCCTGTACGCTAAGGTAACACAAATAACAAGCCCCCGATGTTCTAGAAGCGGAGGAATACAGGCCATATTATTGGATGAAACAGAAAAGGTCTGTAGCTACCGTCAAAGAGAAGCGGGGGGAAGATGGCGGTCTAGGGGCTACGCCCTCTAGAACGTCAGAGAAGGCCCTTTTGAAAAATGGGAGAATCCTGCTGTTATCATTGGTCTTTGTGCTCTGAAGGAAAACTGATCCTCAAACTTGGAAACAAAATAGGAGTATGCTACGCTGACCTATCATATTGGTGTCGTGTGCCTGTAATCTAACGCTAGAAACAAAATCTCACGCCATTGCGCCGAGGGACGGGTAGTCCAAGTCGGAATGTGTACAGGCGTTTTTATACACGAGACTCTCTTTTATCTTCTAGGGGTGTCACACCCCCACACCCTCGGAATATACGCCCATGGTTTGTAGGTGACTCCACAGCAACAGCTTTTTGATGAAATTAGGAATGCCATTTGGGAGGTTGCTTAGATGATTAGTCCTAATCCTCCCTCAGCACTCGCGAACCGCATAGGCCCATCAACGATAAAACCTCATTGCACAACCATATAGGCCCATTAACGATCTATCATGAGGAGGTAAACTAACATCAGCTAGCTCGTCATCATCATTATCATGGCTATCATTAACATAAAGACTGGTATGGATGCACAAAAAAAGTTAGAGAGAACAGCTGAACATACTGAAAAAGCAACTTTTCCGATCATACATCAGAGGTCGATTGATAACATTTTTCTTCAAAATTTCCTTCCAATCACGAGTCATGTGACAAATTACAACATTCAAACTTTGGTTAGGTAATGACAAAATTAGCAGGAAGGAACTGCAATTAATGACTGTTTTACTAAAAATAGAGGTCTACTTTAATTAAATGACAACGACTTTATTTATTCAAAAAATGGCGTTTTTCTTTTTAAACCAGACAATGAAGTCAATTTTTAAATGCCCATACAACAATACTTTTTGCTATAAAACACTATCTTCCCACAGTTAAACGCCTAATTGAGCTGTAAAATATCCATTAACAAACAGATACTAAGTAAACATATAATAAGGCAATATTGCACGAGTGGGTGAAATGGAGAGCGAATGAGAAAAGCTATTCATTCACACCATGAGGGCCAAGTCTGGAATGCAAATTCGTACGACTTTGAAAAAGCTTTTCTAGTAATATGCTCTGGAATTCATCCAACGAAGGAGCAAAATATATAAGCCTTCAGAGCGACTTTTCAATAATAACACTATCAGAGAGCAACTTCTGAGCATTACACTTTCAATCAAATTATACACAGCAAATTCTCGTACCAGAGGCTGTTTTTCAACAAAAATAAGGGGGGAAATGGAGCGATGTTTGTCGAGCCTTTTAGAAGTGGTCGAGTATTTGTCAAATACCTGTTTTCTATAAGAAAAAATTTTAATAGAAAATTGAGACTCGGGCAAAAAAGTGATATATAATCACTCGTCTTATAAACAATACGTGTATTTTAGTCTTTGGTCACTATCTAGTACACCGAGAGTGTTGAAATACACTGGGTGGCACTAAAATAATCTAAGTCCATATAGCAGTTGAGAGAAACAGAGCAACACAGAAAACGGCAATCCGTAGGCAATGTTTTCCAAATCATCGGCCATTGAGTTTTAGAGGTGTTTCTGGCGCAGCCCTTGCATACATGGATAAACAAGTACGGTAAAGCAAGATTCACAGTCGCAGAAACAGGGCACAAAGAGAGTACGTGCCACCCGTATTTTTCACACTTAATGGTAAATAATTACAGGATAAACAACGAAAATAGCTGTTTTGTGCAGCGAAAATAGCTGTTTCGTTTGTCTGAGGGGCTCCCCACCCGAAAACATGTGTCTTTCACTTCATAAATCTTCCTGTATCCTCCCTGGATCAAGAAATTGGTGCAAGAGCGTCAATTCGCACGTGCGCCCTTAGCAAAAGGACGCTTTCCGACATTCTAGAGGGAAGGATCTCAAGAAATTCTTCGCTCGCTCTACTCTTATTTTGAAGACCTGCTTCTTCTGACTAAATAATGACTTTATTTTATAGCATATGAAATTTGCAATCTTGCACACATTTAAAGGAAATTAGTTTTTGTCCACAGCTAAAAAGCTTCCATGCTTTGTACTGTTAAATGACATGCTGTTGGCCAGCCCTGACTACTACTCGGTAAACCTCAAGATGTCTACTGCCTAAACCCCAAATAATCCCCAGTAAAATATGTTTCATGTGCGGAAGCTGCTAGAGTAAAGGTATGGAAATCAAAATATCTAGTGAACCATCTGAAACCCTTCCAGCAGGACACGAACTACAATGGACACACTGGAAAAGCATAAACAGTCTTTGCACTGGATAAGGTCTAGCTGCTGCCTTGATGCACAACTGTGGGTACAGTAACAACCCAAGATGCACGTGTGGTGGACTGCATCTTCTTGAATGTGCACAATTAGATGAGAAATGTATAGTAGAAGATTCGTGCAACAAAAAATGTAGCCTTAGATACAGCCCTGTACTGGGCCAAAAACATTTAATGTGATAGGAGAGACATAATCATATATTTTTATATGTAGCGGGATTTCGTTCCACGTCTGTGCACCACAATAGAAAACTTCCTTTTGGAGAATTCTAGACTTTGCCTTGGAATGTCTAGGTGCAAGCAATTCCTTTTTGAATAGTTAGATATTTTGGATCTAGTAGCAAATCTTCCTTTTTAGGCTGTCGGGGCAGAGACCGTTTATTATTTTGTAGATCATAACAAAAGTCTACCTTGGTTACCAGGGCCAGCCCTACTCATGTAATCAGCCCTTCAAAGCTGAGACATCAAAACTAGGGGAAGCACCAAAGTTGTGTGCTCCAGGTTGGCAGACATGCAAAAACACGCTTCTCTATTCTTATTACCCCCAAAAATAACCTGTTGTAGAGGGCTCTGCTTATACTAATAAAAGCTACAAACTACCCAGTAAATGTGGTACTTGCTAGAACAGCAAGTTATAAAAGACTAGTAAATAGGTTCATCCCGGGTAAGCGAATTCCAAATTTGGGCTAGCTGGTGAAGGGGATTCCCTACATACTGTCGCGGAAATAATTTATCAAAGCATCGTGTTACTGTTTATGGCTTTATGAGAAGGCCATGCTTGCAACAACCCTAGGCAATAAACAATCAGAATATTCGAGGCAGCATGAAACGTGTTGACATAATCTGCAACTGCAAATGACAAAATCCCGTAATACCATATATGTTATCAAGAATTCTGATACAGCCAAACCACGATGCACGCATCCATAACTGGCAAGTCGCAACAAGAAATGCAAAGATTTTGTTAATGTATATTGGTCTTTACAAAATCATTGTTACATGAACTCTCTGGCTGCTAAATATGTTGACAAAAAGCGGGGATTTAAATAAAGCTGCTGGAGACTTGCCCGGTGTCCAAATGAATGGATACATATCAACAGACTGCCAATTTCGCAACATGTTCATATTATGGATTACCATACAATGTGTAAGCAATTCCTACCTTACTCCACTTTTCATCTGCCTTTCTCTGTCCGCTTCCATCTTCATTGTCGGGCTTTTTGGTCTACCACAGAAACATGTTCAGACTAACTTCCAAAATGTCACTTGAAAAGTTTGGAATTCCAAACGTTCAATAGCTTCCAACGCACTTGCGCGAAATCAATCATGTGGTAACTATACAATTAATTTCGTCCCTAAACTCTTGTTTCGGGCTGTGTTTATTTTCCAACAGCAGATGCCAAATTCTCCGACTCATACAATCTAAAATACGGTTTGCAAAAGTAATAACGGAGAAAGTGATAAAGCTGTTGGCAAGACTTAATTAAAGCCTAGTAACAGTAGCATCAATTAACACAAGCATGCTGAAAGATGACACAAGACACTCTGCATCCATACTGCGCGATTCCTTATATTCTATTCAAATTTGCCACTGCAAGATTCGGTCTGCGTAAGGATCAGCTGATAAATACTTTAGTAAATGCAACTTGATACAGAAATGTTTTGCAATATCTCTTCAAGCTGAGCTGCTATACTTTTGCGGTTTGAATAAACGTGTGCAGCAACGAAATGAAGAGACGCACTTTATTGACTACTTTTCCAGATAATTGAACAAAATAATCTCGCCGACTTCTTCGGAAATGTCAACAACAAAGAAGGCACACAGTAGGATCTATATTCCTAAGAATGTTCCTTGGCGTTGACTGACATAACCTGCAGGTGTCCTTAAGTTGACAGCCTGTACGCAAGGAGCATCAACTAAGGAGCAAGCACTTTGGGGCGGGGTTAGCAAAGATGCAGGCACGGACAAGGGGGAGGAGGAATTTTGCTAAAAGCAGGCATCCTTCTAGAAGAAACATATTATGCATTTTTATTGAAGTTATTCATCTGCAATGAAGAAGGAATACTCACAAGACATTTTCATATCACGAGAACTATTTTGAATAGAGAAAGTTTCCGAGCTTTTTGTACTCATTCCATATACTAGGCCTGAACATCTTCGGCATACACTAAGCTCTTTTTTGGCGCCTGGCGTGGAAACGAACGGAGAAATGTCAGAGTGCATAAATTCAAGTTGGCTTGTGGAAATGGATGAAATGGAATATCTGTTGCTTTGGGTTGAGATGATGCTGCACATACACACTTTTCGACGCACTCAGCTATAAGTGTAAGAAGCGGGGGGGAGCAGAGGGAAGTAGCCTCCCCCAAGTTGGGCAGAATTCCGTTTCACTAGGGCAAATTTTCGGAAAGAACAATAGGAAAGTCGTCCAGAAAGTCTATAAAAAGTGTACAGCCCCCTAACATTTGACGGCTTCCTACGCCCATGCACCCAGCTACAGTGGGCAACTGGTCCCCTGTTGGCGAAAAGTGAAGTCTTTCAAATCAAACTTCAAGCATCCTTTTCTGAAAATAAAAAAATTCCACACAATGTTCAGAAAAACTTAAGCAAGAATCCTACTTGTTCTAAGTAGCCATGAAGACGCAGCTTTTGAGCCTGCTAAGGAAAGATGTGCATTTTTGTGACCCATAATCATATAATTAATATTTACTAAGCCATAGAACATGACTTTTCTGGTTTTCATAATTATTTTCAAATCGTGAAGCCAAAATTCTGTCAACATTTCGCCTAGCCTAAGTTTACGCACCTTTTGCCTCAAAAAATCTAATTCAACACTAAACATCTTAAAAACCGGGTGAGTCCACATACCAAAATCAAGAAAGGTCTTCTTATAAGCTTTTCAAATCTAATGAGTTTGGTCTGTGGACTCCCCCGGTTTTCAAGTTATTAACCGGTGAAACGATTTTTGACAGTAATTAATGAATCTTGGCCCCTTGACTTCATAAAATATGGACTATAACAAAGATAAGTAAGAACTACTAAGCTTTATTATCTCTTAATCAATAAAAGAAACTATTTCAGTGTTAACGGAAACAGTGCGATGAATTCAGCTAGCCGTAAATTCAGTAGTGAATAAGTCTATAAAAGTCTGTCATCAGTTTAAGATAGCTATTATCATGTGATGCTTTGGGGAGGGTGTATCTAGCACTGTAGGCGCTTTGCAGGCATAAAACTCAGTTTAGTTCCCAACAATGATACAACGATTCAACATAACGTCAAAAATTCAATTCGTATAACAGGTCTTGAACATAAGGGGGAATATTTACTTCTTTCTCCGACAACGGGATTTTAGAGCTGTGCTTTCTAGGGGGCCAAATCTAACTGACAAATTGCCAACGGAATCCTCCACTTAATTATGTTTGATCAATATATCTCGTAAACAGCTACTTCTAGCCGAAAAATACGATCTGTAGTCAAAATGATGCGTAATGATATCATAGAACCTCAATGGAGATTAAACCGGCTAAATAGTACACTGTGCCAGCATTATGTTATGTAAGAGGATCGGTCCTACAATAATGTCAGTTGTACGTGCGGAGACACGGAGCCAGAAACAAGATGTTACTTTTTGACGATTATCGTGATACTGACTCAAGAATTTGCATATGGCTACAATTTAAATACAGATTCATTACAGGGAGTGATTACCTAAAATATAATAGAGTGAAGGAGGAATAGAAAGTCCATACATTAGGATTGACGTAATAGAAAGGCTACTTGTGTCGTACTTGTAGTCATACTAAAGTTTATCGGGGGGGGGGCGTCACCCTAAAACTAATGTTCGTAATATTCAGAATAGTCTAATATATATGAAACTGTAAGTTATTTTATCTTAAGTCAGCCATGCTACTAGAAATTTAGCAACCTATTGGCCATAGTACTGTCCTTGACCTTCTGACTTTTGTCAACCCTCCAGTGGGTGATTTCTAGAGGGGGAGCCCCCTTGTTAAACTTTATGCTCAGTTTGGGGGGCTCAGCCCCCCTGAAACTCTTGCATTGGCTTGACTTTTCAGAGCTTATTGGCCTTGCTTCAAAAGTCCTATGATCAATTGTTATGATCAACTATATCATGGGTGTCAAACTCTGGCTCGCGGGCCAAAGTTGGCCCGCCGTGCAATTTCATTTGGCCCTTGAGGCAATATCAAATTAACATTAGAGCTGGCCCGCCGGTATTATAAAGTGGTGGAGCTGCTTTAATGCCACATTCACCGCTAATACTATAAATCCCATAATCTACTAATACCTTTGCACTAGTAAACGTTGCTTGTTCCATATTCATGCACTTTCATTTGCTACTTTAAAGCTTGAACGGTTGATTGATTTTGCTATTGTTATTTTATTTTCAAACTTATTATTAGCCTGTGAAAGAGTTTATATTAAAATACCTCAGAATTTTACCTCGATTTTGTCAAGTTATATAAGTCTTGCTTTTTCAGTATTCATTGCAAAATTGATTTGGGTACCTGTTAAAAGGATACTTTATTCAACCTTGGCCCGCGGCTTCAGTTGAGTTTTAAATTTTGGCCCACTCTATATTTGAGTTTGACACCCCTGAACTATATGGTTTTTGAGGCATTTCTTATTGTTGATTATACTATATCAGTATTAAACTAAATTATCATGTTTCCATCTTTGAAAATATGGGCGTGGTTGTAACTTGGCCATACCAAAACTATGGGCGTGGTTGTGCCTAGATCCCCATTTGTTAACATTTTTATAAATCACCACTGCCCCAACAGAGAATGAATACAAATGGAACAACCACTTTGCGAACATATGCATTAGGTTATGCAAAGATATGTGGAATAGACAATTTACTTTCCACGACGTTTCCCTGACTTGGATAAATGTTATAGAAAATCCCTTGACTATTCCAGGTTCTCCCTGATTACCCCTGTGTTTTCTAATCCCCTTAGGCTTCTTGTTTTGGTGTTAACCGTGTTTATCTTCAAATGAATCTCCTTATTTAGGCATTTCTTCCTTGTTATGAATTGAATTGAATTCCTATATTAGATGACATGGAGCATGCGCATGGATGAGACAGGAGTTAAGAGAAGAGTTATTGAGAACATAGTTGAGAACGAAGAGCTTCCAGAACACGAGGAGAGAAGAGACATTTTCTGAGAGGAGAAAATTAACATTGAACATTACGCTTTGAGGAAGCATTTGAGTTGAGAACTCTTGGACTTATTGTGTGTATGTTTTGCTGTAATTTGCCTTTCTTTCTTGATATATACTTCAAGAACTTCAACGCGCGGAGTTTTCAGTGAACTCTGGATTCCTGAAGACACTCAAATTAAATCGATAATCTTAAGGAAATATGAGAAATGTTTTCCGAACATGCCTGTTTGCCCGTCTTTGCACTCATATATGCCATGTTTACCATCTATAAAAGCCCCCACATTTTTCTGAATTATTAACTGTGGATAGCATTAGGTGCAATACTTGCCAAAAGTCCCTGGGACATTTTCAAAAATTATGAAAAACCATAGCTTTCTCAGCAGTTCAACTATCACGCCTTGATGCAAACCCCCTTCCCCCTAAATCAATGTTGGTCTGTTCCTGAGACACTTGGCGTTATTGTGCACGAAAAATTTTTCCGTTACCGCATGTACTTCTCCCAGAAAGCCTGCTGAGAAGGCGCAACGGCAGTGCCCGAAACAAGAGCCCAGTGCCAATTTTAGTCCTCCGCTGCGGCCCTTCACAATAGTCTCATCATAGTTATCATTTTAAAATTTATTCCTGGATGTTTATTTAAAATAGCTCACTTTCCAGGTTTAGTGTGAGCACTGAGTCGTAGAGTACAAACTAAGAGGGAAAATTATTTATATTTTTTCCTGGATGTTTAGTTAAAATAGCTCACTTTCCAGGTTTAGTGTGAGCGCTGAGTTGAGGAGTACAAAGTAAGAGGGAAAATTGTTTATATTTTTTCCTGGTTGTTTAGTTAAAATAGCTCACTTTCCAGGTTTAGTGTGAGCGCTGAGTTGAAGAGTATAAAGTAAGAGGGAAAATTATATATATATATACACCACAGAATTCTCTTTCAAAGCAGTTTTAATGTTTTCATATTCTATTGTAGCTTTTCACTCGCCTTTTAACTTAACTAGCAATTTTTTGAAACTCATTCAAAGACTTTTAAAAAAGTCCTGAAAATATCCATTTGAAAACATCAAAATTCTTCACAAAAACAAAGATGCTCCTGTAGTGATTGGTTAATCGTAGGCCGGAAGTGACATATTGCACAGTTATGTTTATTGTGTAACTATCGCATTGATAGAGATTTGATTTAGAAATAACATGAACAGTACGAATCTAATCATATCGACTATTCCAAATACACCAACTCCAGAAAACAATCGACAGGGTCATACCCAATATGTGAATCAAAATTCCCTGATTATCTGATTATTCCCTGAAAGACAGTCAAACACTCTCACTTTTCCCTTATGAGTTCACATATTTACAAAAAGAAGTGAAGAAAATGGAGCCTAAATAGACAGGTACTGCACATATACTCGCTATTTCACAATGCTAAATGACGAAATTCACATTTACTGACAACAAATGTAGCAACAACTTTGCAAATAAACAAGCCAATAGCTAAAGAAAATGACGTGCTGACTAACTCGTGTTTTTCCCTGACTTTGATACAAATTATAGAAAACTCCCTGACTATTTATCACATCATTTGCAGACTATTTTAGTCCTTCTGTTTGAAATCTTTTGAGAGGAAATAACTGTGATATTGAAGGTTTTGATGGTGTACTACCACAGTATTACTCAGGGTTGAATTCACTGGATACCTTAGTTCAACCACCTTTGGAGAGTGATTCTTTTTAAGTTTTTAGATTTGCATCCCAGCCAAAGCTGTGGAAAAAATTTCCTTTCCTTGATGATCAGTTGGCATAAAGCAGTTCCATTGCTCCCAGCTTGTAAAAGCCAGTCTTGTATGTGAGTTCTCTAAGGGTCATCATCACAATTCCATTGCAATCCTTAGAACAAACAGGATTTTTTAGCCTTTTGAGAGTAAACAGTTAAATTGGGACATACCATGTCTGAAAACAAACTCAATGTTTTAGCAAAAATTGCTTTAGATCAGGCCTCAACCAAAACATACTTGTTGTTTTTCCCAGCCCATAAATATCAGAGGTAAGTCCCTCGTTTACTGGATTAAAGACCTCAAAAATAGAAAGGAAATTAGACTCAATGCTTTGGCTATTCTTTCAATAGCAAAAAGCCTTGTCAACGGTTCAATTGACTTAAATCAAAATGTGATTGATATGTATGCCAAGCTCTAGAATAGAAGAGCTAAATTTCTTTTTAAGTAGCTCAGGGGCCTCTATGCATTTTCCTAAAATTACAAACCAGCATATGATATTTAATAGTTTCTGCTTACATCACCTAGATTCTCTTTGAATTTTTGGGACATAAAAATATATCATTCTCGACAATTTATATTATGTAATGTCTACAGAAGTAATACTTTCAATTACAAAAATAGTTTGACAAAAAATTATCTGCTTGAATTTATTATTTCTCTAAACAGCAGAAGAGAAAATAAAAGCTTTTGATAGTTGTGATTCTTGAAGCAGATTTAAGCAATGAAGTCTCTTAATCCACAAAAGTAACAATAACAATTTTTCTGATTACATTTATTTTTTATAAGAAACATGTCCATAAGAAACATGAGGCTTAAATTAGATAAAAGTTAAGAAACAAGCAGGCTGAGTTTTAAACAATAACTGTAAAGAACTGTATTTTACTATCTCGAGGTAACACTATCCAATGTCACTTTTTGGGAGTGGCTCCCAAAGATATTTTCGATCACACCCACTTTTTCAAAGACTTGCCCTTCCAACGAAAAATACCACGAGCCCCTACTGGCTTCTCCACAGGGACAAAAGCGCTGCCAGGCCCAAAGCACGGGTTACCACGTAAGCTCTGTTCACGTGCACTCAGTTAAGAACAAAAAGAACAGCAAACGTAATGCCAAAAGCAACAACAGCAACAAAAACAAAGCTGGGCCACTCTCCCGTCTCTTTGGCGTAATCTGGTCAACACCTCTCTTATTGAGCCCCATTAGTTAGTAATTTAGCTCTGCACTACTGCCCCCAAACGTAACTACGGAAAAGCTTGGCAAAATGGCAAATGATATAACAAGGTTCACAAACGTTTTTACGAACACAGTCCCCTGACTTTCTTGGTGAGAGATTACACTTTCCCTTGACCTAGGGCGCAAAAACATGGCATTTTCCCTGACCCTAATGAGCAGGTACTAAACAACAAGAAGAATTTTGAAAGTATCAGAAACATACCAGAACAAACAAGCATCATCTTGGTTTTAGGCACGACACAAATTGCAATCAATCAATCAAAGAAAAACATGAACACTTAAGACATCAATTTTTTGGCCTATAGTAACATGCCTAGATGAACAGAGCTCATAAATAAAAGTTGAATTTCCCCGATCATACAGCTTAGGAAAAACAATGAAAGAATGATCCCTACTACCTACACTACAAGAAAATTATACATATAGTGAATAGTTCAACTCACCTTTGACTTGAAACAAGGATGCGGTCACAAGATTTTGTACTGCATGCCTTTTACATTGAGCCAATCATGCTTTAGGCTACTGGAGTAGAATAAAGTCCCAAAGTCTTCATACTTTCAAAAAAATGCTCAGAACCAAACATTGGTGGTTGCGGCTTAACGGCTTGGTTTACATATTGAAAAACAGACGTACATCCTTACTAGAACTGTGTTACTGATGTAGACTAGTTTAAAAACAAGTGATAGTGATGTATTTCGTCATTGGCCGCCTGCGTAGTCAACATCTGTAAGTTCTTCTGAAGGAGTTCCTTGCTGAAAAGGTGAAACCACGGCTAAAATTGATGTCAAGAGATGTCCTGAACACAATCAAGAGCAATTATAAAAAGGCATACAGCAAGCGTGCCTTCTTCTGGAACTCCTCTTTAAAAATAAGTCAGCTTTCCAACTGGAGGTTGTACAATTGAACCTGCGTTCATAAGATGTATAATAGTGGTTGCTATTGCCTCTGATGGAACAAAATATGACAAAATCTCCTCCAATGAAACGAAAAGCCACTTTAATTCAAGGTTCGAAGCTCTGTGCATGATAAATTTTGATTACAGGACTTTAATACCTAAAGTCCTGATTATAGATAAAGGAAATAGAAAGACAACAAAGAATCATTTTCACTTTAATTTTTTGAAGTAAAACAATACAATGTAGAAGTAATATTAATACCTTATAAAATCAAACTAGTCTAATATAACTATTAATGATTTGTAAATACTTCAAAAGTTCACAAATACTAACGAGCAACAAATAGGAATGTAAAAACTCTTAACAATTTATTTCCAAGGGGGTGCAGTAGTTACGATCTGTAGACCTGAAACTAGCCAAACAACTTTTGCGCAAAGAAAATATCACGACTGCACGAAAAAGCCGGAACATATTGCCAAACAATTTTTGCGCAAAGAAAATATCACGACTGCACGAAAACGCCGGAACATATAGCAAAATATATGATACAATGCTATTTCATCCAACACTCGCTTGGAAATAAGAATTCACTAGCATATCAGTATGTTAAAATTACGTTCCGCTGTTTCGTTCAATCTTCGGATATTGAAATTGTTATACTTTTGGTTTCAAGGGCCAAGCAGATATATTGTGATGCGTAGACAAGTCATAAAATTTAATAACACAATCAGAGAATATTGCAAATACACGTTTTCTTATAAGAAACAAACTCTCTGGTTTCAGCCTGGATGTTTCTTATTTCGTCAAATCTAACCTTAAATGTTCTTTGAATTTCAAAGACTTTCAATAACAATAACCCAGAATAGGCAACTGTGATGCCAGAACTAGGATGTTCAGGTTTTGTGAAGCATTTAACAGGTGTTTTTGTCTACTTTCTTTCTAATTTGATCAAATAACGTCTTCTAAAACCAGTTTTTCAACAAATTATTTAAAATTCAGCCTCTCTATGTTTCTTAAACTTTTCCTAATTTTTGACCAGTCCCAGCCTTTTGTTTCGTGTAGGCATGCTTCTTATAAAAAAACGTGTATAAATTTTTGGTGAACGGGGGAGAGAAAGGGCATCAGAGTGTAATGTCGTTGCAGTGTTATCGGCAATGCTTATATCAGCAGATGTAGTTTCCCACACTATCCCAGCTACGTCTACAGGATGGATGTAGAAACTCCTTTCAATCGAACGCATGCCGCTAAGGAAATCGCGACTTACATACAACGATAGAAATTAATGCGCAAAAATGCAGCGATTTGCAACAAGTTTGCAAGCATGGCATCTAAGAATCATGAAACTATATGCGAAAATTTTGTGTTGCAAATACCATTGTCTTGCTGCTGGTTTCAGTCATGTTGTATTGTCACTGCTCTGTCTTGGGTAGTGTCCTCACCAATGTGCTTTCGTTTGAAAATACGTAAATTTAGATGCATCTAAAGGTATCTAAATGCATCTAAATGCATCAAAATGTATCTAAATGCATCTAAATGTATCTATATGCATCTAAATACATCCAAATGTATCTAAATACATCCAAATGTATCTAAATGCATCTAATTGCATGCGTTTTCATACAAAAAAGCATTAGTGTGGACGCTAACTTGGGTAGTATTTGCATATGTCAAAACATTCATGCAAGTAAATCAAAAAAGATCTTATCCCGTTTACTATATGTAACCGATGACTGATGATGACATAAATCATATTTCTCAAGAAATTGGGCAAAATGTTTTGAGACTTCTAGAACAATTAGTTTAAAAAAATCTAGAAGGCTGATATTACGTAAACCGTTAGCAAACATTCATGATAAGCCTGGTTTCCATATCATCCTAGGCGACGGGAACGTGTCCCAGTTGAGGATCGGCAATGCTGCTGGAACGCTTACCATGATATGGGAAAGAATAATCTCCATATTAGACAGTTTCTGACCCACGACGGGAACGTCGCCTAGAACGTCAAGAGCCTGGAACTAGCAAGATTGCGAAAATTGGCATACCCCCTTGTTTATTCCTTGTGCGTTTTAGAACTCATCTCGCAAAACCTGACGTTGTGTTTGGAACGGTGAAGGTTATAAGGTAATATGGCATTGTTTCAGCTTAATTGTTGCTATTTCATCTCGAATGGTTAAAACTATCTTCGTTTTACTCTAGCACCATGTAAGTAGTAAAGACATTCTCGATATTTTCCCATTTCAGTGTTTATTGTCAAGGGAAGAAAATGGCCACAAATTCAATGGAATGACAGCCAGTGTTCGCAGTGTTTTATCTCCTTAAATACGTTAATCATACACTTCTATATTTATAGGATATATTTACATTGTTAGATTGCTTGATTTGAGTGAATGACATACGTATAGCTACATATCACAATCGGAACTCTTGATTTCTAATAAAAGATGTAGGAAGCATGCAAAAAGTGGGGGGTCCTTGCAGGTGTGAGAGCTGTCATGAGCGTTGGCAGGAAGGGAATTTGAAATTGGAACGGATTCCTTTGGTGTTAAGGATTTTGGATTTAATGATGGTGATGAGGATGAGGTAATTGTGCTTGGGGATGATGACGATAATGATGGAAGCGTATCTGACATCTTTGATATTTCAGATGATCCACCCAATGATGATGGCTATTGTGATGATGGTCAGGGCGACGAGGATACGTATTCCGTATTCTCACCAAAGCCCTGTACCATTACTGACAATGAGTTGGAACTTGATGAAGATATCGAGGTGGAAGATACGCCCCCTATAACAAACATTGAAGAGACTGTTGGAGACGCTTCTGTTGAAGCCTCAAAGAAGGATGGGCGTATGATTGAAGAATGTTCGGAGTTGGTTGAGTCGTTGGTTGATGATGGTTTAACTATGAGGGGTTTGGATGAATACATGGATGGGGAACGGTTCAGAGCTGCAAAATTTTGGAAGGAACAAATACAAAGGTATGAGTCAAAGATGATTGTGATGTTCAAAAAGATGACGAGATACGCTGATGGGATACGCGCAGCAAAACGAAGAATGGACTATGACGCCTACGAGATAAGCAGGCTCCGAGATCTAGTAATAACAAAAACCAAAGAGGCAAATGACAAAGACGCTAAGGTGTACAAGTTTGCGAAAGAAGCCAACGATTTGCGATGACGCTTTCATTTAGAAGAGTGCAAAAGAAAGACGACGGTGGCTATGTTAGAAGCTGAACTGAAAAAAGAACGACGACGGAATGACGTGATGGAGGAAGAATTGATGAACGTAAGACAGCGGTTGCACACGTTTACGAGACGCTTGATTCCTCGTAGAGCCAAAAGGAAGTTGAGAAGACGCATAATGGATGACGAAGAATCTACCGTAACTGCTGGTAGTGACAGCGATACCGAGATTGAAGATGAGAACTCTATGAACGATACTTTAGTTAGAATTATGTATTACGATAATTAGTTAGGTTCTTATGTTTTTTGATACTGTTGTTTATGTATATACTTGTTTGATTTTCCGTGATTATGATGCTTCTCATTCTACCTTACGACTTGTGTTGTTACTTTGTCGTCTAAGTCTCTCAAATACGCTCTCTCAAATACGCTAACCACTTCCCCTTTCCCCCTCCACTTTCCCCTTTCCCTTTCGACCTTCCACTTAGGCCCTTCATTTTCACCTTCACCACTACTCGTCCGCCATTAAATTTTTCACACATCGGGAGTCAATGACCCGGAGTCAATGACGCGCATAAATTACCCCACAGTATATGACGCGCCAATGGCACCAGACTACCTTACTACTCCTATGTTTCCTTGTTGTTCATGGTTACTGATACACACTAGCCAATCAACAGGCCTCCTCAAAATTTAACCAATGAGCATTGGGCATTACTCTATTGTTGTCAGCTACTTTTGTCGTTCACCTAAATTGAACAAAACGAATCAACCGTCATTCATGTCACTCTGCTTTACAAGATTAATACAGCACAGTTTAGACTACTAATATCGCTACGATCGTGATATACTTACAACATGTCGTCTAGTGGAGAGAAAAGGAAATTTGTGAGTAGAAGGAGAAGCAAGAAGAAGTTTAGGGGCAGACGGCCTGGCGAATCAGATGATCATGAAACTATTGAATTTGAACTGTTGAAACTGTTGAAACATGAAACTGTTGAATTTGATCAGCCTGTCGAAGGAGAGGAGGTAAGAGATTTTATTTCTGGCTTTACCTTTTTATTTGAATTTTACACTAAGTTTGAAAATACAAGAACATGTCATATTAAATTATGTTACATTTCATCCGGTTTTTTGGATCAATGTTGAGGACAACACAAGCCTAACTGATCTATATTTTTGGCAGGAAAATATTGTTGCTCAAGGTGCAAGTGCACAAAAGCTGGGTGCAGGAGATGATAAGCCAATTCCTTCTGATCATCAGTTTGAAGGAATCAGATTCATTGACGTATCAGTGCTACAGAATTTAATTGGCTTGTCTTGTGTATACAGAGCATGTAAGCTGGGCAATCTGATTCTCAGAGAAAATTTTATAAAAAGATGGGCCTTGCATCATTGCTGGTATTGGAGTGTGATACTTGCTCCAAACTTTCAGAGATATACTCCTCAGCAACATGCAAAGATTCAAGAGCATTTGAAATTAATAGAAGAGCTGTTCTTGGGTTCCTTGATATTGGAGGTGGCAAAACAGCTCTGAATAATTTTTGTGCAATGCTAAATATGTCAATGCCTATGACAAATGAGGCATACAATGAGAGCTTCAAATCTGTCAAAAAGGCTTTAGAAGTAGATGCAACTGAAAGTATGAAAAAACTGCATTGGAAGAAAGGTCAGACAGTGTTGTTCTGGTCACTGAATGCCAAGCAATGTTTGATGGGACGTGGAGAAAACGTGGCTTTTCTTCCCTTCAAAGTGCTGTCATTGCAATTTCAGCAAAAACTGGCAAATGCCTAGATTACGAAACTTTGAACAAGGTTTGCTATGGCTACTCCAAATGGAAAAAAATACCAGACAGCCCAGCAAAGAAGAAGTGGCTGACCGGGCATACCTGCAGCATAAACTATGCTGGGTCTGCCCCAGCCATGGAACCAGAGGGTGTCAAAAGAATTTTCCTAAGATCTGAAAGCGACAGATGCCTCCAATATACTGGGTATATTGTGAATGGGGATTCAAAATCATACTCACATATTTTTAAAGTTGATCCCTATAATGGAAAATCCATAAAGAAGTATGCATGTGTGGGCTATGTACATAAGCGGCTTGGCACTGCGCTTAGAAAACTAAAGGAGCCAATATGGAAGAAAGAACTTGTCACACAATAAACCCATTGGGGGCTATGGTAGACTGACAGCTGACAGAATTTATAAGCTCCAGACATACTATGGCCTTGCCATCAGAAGACAAGGAAAAAGTGCTGCATTTACTAGCCTTATTATGTAGAAAAACATGGATATGCGTATAAGCACATACGGTGAGGTATATATGGTGAAAAAAACATGTTCACCCTGGCGTTGGCAATTTTGTGCAATTGCCCACAGTCATACCATTTACACATAGCACTCATACATTTGTAGAAATTTAGTCAGCAATTACATTAGCTGTATCATGTGCTAATTGGAGAAATATAGCTTTACTAGATTTGGTAGCTTTGCCATGCCATGCCACGCCATGCCATGCCATGAGGTCTTATTGTAGCCACCAGATTGTTGTTTTGTACACTATTAATTGTATACTATTTATAAACTACTATCAGTTGTTTTGCATAATATTAATCAGTAACTACTTCCTTGGCTAGACATAAGATGGTATGGAGTACTAACCCTGGCATACTGCAATTAGAAAGAAACTTTAAAAGAAAAATGGCAGCTGAGGAAAGAGCGAGTGGCATTAGCCCAGAGCCGAATCCACCTGTTCCCAAGCTAGGATCAACAATAAAAACATTCATTGGCCCTTTATCATCATCATATGCTGCAACACTCACATGGTGCTTTGCACTATCCTTGCAAATGTTCTATACAAGTTTTCTTGTTCTAACAGAAGTTCTCTGCCGTACTTGATGTAGCAGTGATAATCTAAAGACAGCGGGGCGTATACGAAAATAAGAAAGCGGAAAGTGTGTAAAACTCCACATATATAGATTATCCAAGAAGCTAAGTTTCAGACAGTAGCAGCAGAAATACTTCGAGGGTTGGCATCCAAACAGGGAGACAATTTTCATACATTATTTGGGAAAGCAGCAGTAATACCTACACTCAAAGCGACTACAAATTGCAAAGTGTATAACAAGGGTAGTGCCCTTTTATGAAATTTAATCAGTTTAAGAGCAAGAGTGTCGAAGAGCGTTGCAGTACTGCAAAGCGTCTTGGGGTTTGCTATAGGTGCCTCAGGGACAATCACAAAGGTTACCAGTGTGCATGTGACAGAGTCTGAAGAGCGAATGGATGGTTAGGAGTCTCATTAAGTCCTGCCAGTGCCTTCAATATATCTCGTCCCTAAACCAAGATAAATTTCCACGTGTATGTCGTTCATAAATTTTCTATACCTACGATATGCAGTTAACATGGAAAATTTCATCAATCATCTTAACTTTTGTAGTTATTATTGTCGTTGTGTTGTCACGGAGCAAGAAAACTACAAAGAAGTCTTTAATTTCTTTTTGTTAACAAGGAGTGGGTTGTAGCAGGACAGCTACCCCTTCAAAACTATCCTTATTTTCATGATCATTCGCGTCTATCAATTGGCTATTCTCTGTGCTCATGTCCTGTAGGTACTCAAGTATAACTAGTAGAAGTGGTTCTGGCTTTCCTAGCTGTCTTGAAGATGTACAATGTGTACAAAAAGCCAACTTCCTCTTACTACAACTCTGCGACTCAAGCACTGTCATAAACTGTGCGGAGGGTGATATCCAGAAGAGAACCATGCCTAAAGTTTGCAGACCGTTCCTACTAATTTGAGAACAAGCCACCATGAGCTGTGTTGGTAGCTCTGCATGTACAGATTATGCCTGCTATGTGACACCATGGTAATGTGCCTTTCGACTGACATAAATAAGAGATAAATGCTACGTACGGATACAGCATAAAATCTGGTAAGGCCTGGTTTAAAGGCCGCATTTCTGCCGCGTCGAATTAAATCAAGTAGCCCAAAAAATACGAAGTGTCAATTGATTTCGACACAAATGCGACGTTTAAATCCGTTGTCGCATGAAATGATTAAATGCTGCAGTATATCACCAGGCGTGTCGCATGAAATGGCACTGTTGTGATTGACGTCGCAACACTCCTTTGGCATATTGACCAGCATATAGCAGCCAATTTTATAATGATATAGCCGAATATGTTTTAGTTAGTTGATTAGAGTTCGAGCTACGATACAGACGTGCTTTATATGTGTCAATCTTCGAGAACCCAGCTATAGCTATAACAGCACAAATGCGACTGGATTTAAAGGGTCAAACTTGTGTTGCGTCGACTTAAATTGTTCAGAACATGGTCCGTAGATTAGTAACTGTTTGCATAATTTTCTATGAAGAGCGCATGCGTCTAGACCAATCTGATCGTTAACATGGCGCCGTTAATATGGCATCATTAAGAAAAGAAAAGGAAAAAAGAAACAGTCGCAATTCATGATGCTGATGAAGGATGCCCAACAATGTTAAACGCTTCTTTCGGCAGCTTTATTGTCGATACTGTTATTGGCTAGGCCCTCAAACATGACTCTCCCTCGACAGAGAAGTTGCCGTCGTTTGCAGCGAAGTACAGGTTGGTGGGAGATGGTGTGGTCAGAGTACAGCGACGCCAGAATTAAGCAAACACTTCGCGCTTGGAGGGGCACTTAAATTTACTTTCTGGACCAAATAAGACCACAACTGACAAGAGAATGTCTCAATGAGATACTACACTCTCCTGAGTTCAGGCTTGCCATCTGCCTTTACAGATTATCGAGAGGTGATTACTATTTCACAATTGCAGAAATGACTGGTGGTGGGGAAGCAACAGCTGTGTCATTGTGATAGAAGTTTGTGCAGTAATTGTTCAGGTTATGTGGAACTCTGAAGTTTTCAGTCTGTTTCCTAACACTGAGGATGCACACAAAGGCTCTTTGGTAACAATGGAATGGAAGACATTGTTGTAAACTTCCGTGTTTTTGTTATTCGTAAATATGATCTTCTTTCTTAGATATTCAACTTCGCAAGCAATATCAACCCAATCATTTGTTACCTCCTCATGCCACGTTGAATTGCGACCAGATCTTTTCCGTTTCCTATTCAGTTTGGTCTTAGGCCTAATCACTTTCAAAAGAGCATCATCGTCTTGAACACTTAATGAGTCACTCTCGTTAAGTTGCTTTCACTGAGATTATTTTCTTCGTTTCCCAATACGTAATCCACCTCGTCGTTATTGTAAGCTTCAGTATTCATGTTTCGAATTTTGTGTTGTACATGTAAGAAGGAAATTTTACTAAATGCCCGCCAAAATTACTCGACAACAAAGCTGTATAATAATTGCATAAAGTGCATGCGTGAAAGTAATTGGCGTCATATTTGATTTGATGCGACAGAATTTTATTCGACGTTTAAATCTACTGTCGCACTTTGCCGTGTTACTGTCGAATTAAATTGAATTTAATTCAACGCGGCAGAAATGCGACCTTTAAACCAGGCCTAAGTGTGGAAAATAAACAAAATAGTGAAAAAAATCGTTGTAGAGCTTTGAGCCAAATCTTTAGGATCATCCACGTCACAAACTGTTGACAGAAGTTTATCCTGCTACACAAAGGTATGCTGTTGGAGACTTTTGTGACCGGAAAGACCTTTTCAACGGTTATGCTACCTTAACAATTAATGATTCGTCCCGTTACCCTGCGATTCTGAACATATATGACAATCAATTCACTCGTTGCTCTAATCACTAACAGATAGATGAATTCTCAGAGCTGAACACATCAACCTTAATAATGTTACATCAAACGAAATAAATGGAGAATACAAAGTAGCAAGGATGTAGCACCTATCAAGATTAAAGACTTGAAGCTCTGTAGAGGCAATTTTGGTTGGAGAGGACATAAGAAATCAGAAGGCTGAACCACAGTCGCAAGACGTACTACATATTAACTGATATTGATTTTGTAGTGAACGTAAATGTTGCAGCTTAGGCCATTTTCAAAGTACTTTCTTCTCATCCATTCATTCACACTCAAGTTATGCAAATCAGAGCAGTCACCCATTCACACCTACTAACACAAACAATCAACGCAAACTCAGCAGCTACATTCAAGTCATTATCCATTCCATTGTTTCATTCCTAAACAACACTCTGCTCACCATCAAAACTCAGACTAACCTTTTACTTTACGTCATTTGTGTTAAGTTTAGCTCCTATCATTTATGTATGTATTTATCAGTTCATTTCAACATCGTCTCCTCTAGTTCCATGTTCTTTGCACGTTAAATAGTACTTCATCGTATTCAACATCAACAAACCAACGCGGGGCAGTCACAAAAAAGAACAAACTTATAAGAAAACCATATTACTGCAACCCCACCTCAGAGGATGTACTGACTATTTTAAAAGAACTTCTTCTCTACGGGGTGCCAATGCAGCCATGGTACTAGGCAAGGTAGTACAATGCTGCTTTGATTTTTAGAATCAAAGCAGCAGATAGCATGGGTCTAAACCATAGAAATAATAGGACTAGAATGCGAGGTCTATTGTTCTCACAATCACGGGATAGTTAATATGTGCGGAGGTAAAATGGCGGCCCAGTGAAGGCAAGAAAGCGGATCATGTAAATGTGTCTTTTTGCCAAATCCGTAGTATTGCGACAGTGCAATCATGTTTAACTGCGATAAGAACAAGCTATCACCAAAAGGTAATGTTTCATTTTTGTATCTACTTCAATATATGGAAAATAACGGAAATCTACCAGCTTTTACCTGTTCTAGTCAAACTTTTATCATAACAATATAGTTGAAAGACCTTAAGAAAACCAATATTTCACATCTAATATGCGATCTACATTTGATTCAGCCTTTGCTGTAAACAACTGAATGGAAATATTATGAGCAGGCTCGATGTATTCACCCTAATTACTTGAATATAAAAACTTTGTGGAAGCACAGAATTTGTCTTAAACTGG
The DNA here is from genome assembly GCA_900291935.2 of Cassiopea xamachana. NCBI lineage: Eukaryota > Metazoa > Cnidaria > Scyphozoa > Rhizostomeae > Cassiopeidae > Cassiopea > Cassiopea xamachana. Next base: position 5,967,640 of record OLMO02000262.1, on the reverse strand, counting down.
AAGCTACTAAAGGAGCTACATACCTCGGTCTTGCTATTAATCTTTTTGTTTCACAATTCCCAAGTGTAAATGACATGCGGTAATAACTTTACAGTTTATATAAATTGGATCTTTCACTGTCGACTGCAATTTGAACGATACTCAACTTTCTTACTCATTGTAGAACAAGATGGTTTTTGTAAGTCTATTTCTTCTAGACGGTTTATTGTTTTTAATCATTCTTTCAGTATATAATATACTNTAAACTGATGGAAAAAGGGTGTCAGATAGTGTTGCACTATCTCCTTGATAATAAAAGTAACATGGTCATCTCTCAGATTATTATCAAGGATATGAGTCTCCTTGGAGTGATTTTGAATAGATAGAAATGTGATGTTTCTGGTTTCTTTCAATACAGACATTGTAATAGCAAGTTCGTCTTGCTTATTAAAAGATGACCATTTGCAGAGTGATCTTCTAGCCAGTTTGTCAACACAGGTCACTACCTTGTAGACTGAATAAGATGGCAACAACAGATTTCCATATTTTTTGCAAATTAGAAGACACTTTGCACCTGTATGGACATAAGAAATTGATGTATCTGAATTGTTGTACAGTGCTGCAGCACATTCTGGACAGTCAATTAATTCCAAAATTTTCTTTGCAACAAATCCAGATGTATAGTGTAGCACATCAGCAAGCCATAAGTTTGATGACATCAACAAATCACATACTGCTGAGTCCACTTTTCCAGTACCAGTAGCACTGCACTCCTGCTCTGAAACAAGTACACAATTTGCAGTGCTGGGTGATTCAAAATTATTTTTTAATAATAGTGATCTCAATGCATAGTTGAATTGTAGTGCTTGTAGGGTTATTGTTCCATCCAAAGCGGCTACGAATCTTGGAGAAGTACATTTCAATAGGATCTTGTGAAAACCGATAAGTCAAAATATATCCGAAGGGTGATTCTCCCTTCAAGAAGAGTTCTGCTTATTGTCAGAGTAGAATAAGCAGAAATGCAAAAGCCAATGACAAAAGTTTTCCAGGGACCTTCAATCAAGGGCATGCCATTTGTGTCTTTCAGACATATTAGAAATTCAATGGCTTCATGAAGCCTGCCTTCAATTTCATAAAAGTTGCTGGTATTTATTGGCTGTTTGGTATTCTTGCCAAATTTGCTCTTTGAGTTCATTGCATCAAATACATCATTCATTACGAGAATAAAAGTCACTTGTTGGCTTGCTGTCTTCAAATCCTGTCAGTTTTATATTCCTCAGAAATGTTATTGCTGCAGAAACAGAATGGCTAAATAATTGTGTGGCAAATTTGACCTTCATTTTGTGAATTTTGCCACTTAACATGTTGAGATTTAAGTTCATTTCCAAGATGTAGGATGTCTTTTTGCTGAGTTTGATATAGAAGAAGAAT
>OLMO02000262.1:5884155-5908074 GCA_900291935.2 Cassiopea xamachana | reverse complement strand
ATGATTTAGCTCTAGGATTCCATGCCATTCTATCCTTAATATGATACAAATCCAATCTGTGATAAATAATGAAGTACTATTTGACATACCCTTTGACCATCGCCAACTGATTCAATTAGCTATTTTCCAGTCACTCATTTCAGACTTACGTAGTTTTCTAATCTATCATTACTCCATATAGAGTAAAAATGCAGTCCCGTCAATTCGTTTTTAATCCCATACAAACGGAACCGATACGCCCTGCTAAACAAACAGCTAACGCTAGAGATGAAAGTCTTAGCAGCGACTTTTTGCAAAATGACAAAATGAATCGAAATCACAGACTACTGAGTCAAAACGCATGGAAAGATAATGAAACATTGCTTCTACCACCTACAACGACAATGATACAACACGACCAAGATTTGAGAGCGTTGAATAGTGGAGAGAAGCTAAGCAGCCTACATTCACAACTTTACCAGCAGACTGAGAAGCTGAAGCAATGGAAAATATGCACAGAAATGCAAATACATGACAAGGATAGGAAGATAACAGAGGCATCAAAGACAATAGAATCTCTTAGGAAATCAATTTTGGAACTGCAATTTCTAAATGAAAGTTTAAGTTCTAGGCTACATGATGAAACAGCTTCACAAGAAGAAACTATTCAGAAAATTGAAACTACACGAAACATGTGCAATGCGTTAAAAGAGCATTTTGTGAAATTGGAGAGTGGAGTGGTGATCGGTGAAAATATGCTTGATAAACAAAGACAAGATACACAGCTACGAGTAAACCAATATGAAGAATTAGCCTTACGGTTTCAAGAACTGGAGATCAAATTTACTGGCAAAGAACACGAGATAAAAAAAGAGTCAATTAAAAAGCAAAATGAATGTAAAGAACAGATAAAAGAGTTGCAGCAGCAGCTACATGAAAGCAAGGAGCAAGTAAGCTTCCTGAGGCAAAGAAATCAAATTCAGGAAGGTGAAATTGCAGAAAGGAGTCAGCAACTGACAGTAGCAAACAAAAAATTTGAGTCACTGCAAGAAGAGTATTTGCATATTCAAGAGCTTATTAGGCAGGCAAACACAACACTAAAAGAAAACGAGAAGCTACTGCAAGAAGAAAGAGACAACAACAAAAGGCTAATACAAGAATGTCTGGAAAAAGAGCAGCGTTATACAGTACAAATTGCTAATTTAAAGAGTACTTGTAATGACAGAGAGAATGAGATTAGAACACAGGAAAATGATCTAAATGAAAAAACTCAAAGACTGCTAACAGCAGAGACAAGACTCAAACAGCTTGCAGAAACAGTAGATACAAAAGATCTTGAAATTAATGAGACTGTCACTAAATGCTCTGAATTAGAAAGTTTAAAAGATAAGTTAGACCGTGAAATCAACATGCAAAGCAGCAAGTGTACTGCTCTGGAAGAAACAATTAAGGAGTTAGAAAAATCTGTGGCAATGTACAAGGAAATTGCGTCTAAACTGGAAGAGATTGCAGAAAATGAGAAAGAAGCCAAAGTAAAGTTAACAGAGGAGGTACACGACCTCAAAATTCATGTAGATAAGGCAGAGAAAGATAAAGATAGCTTGAAAAATCTCAANATGAAAAGGTTCAAGAATTGGAAACTAGCAAAGATGAGCTAAAATTTCAAGCAAACTTTGCCATGTCACAAATAGAAGAGCTAACAACTAAGCTCCAACTGCTAAGAGAAGAGAATCAGAAATTGGTTGAGCAGCTAGAAGAAAAAAGTAAAGAAATGCAGCATTTGGACGCAAAACATAAAACGATTGAGAAAGACTTTGAAGAGGCAATGAAAACAATAAGTGAGCAACGCAAAAAATTAGCAACAAAAACTGACGAGGTGGAAATCATACAAAAACATCTTGAAGAAGTACAGTTGCAGAAAGAAAACAATCAGGGGATATTGGAGGAAGTGATGGATTCTAGAGACAAGAACCTAGCCAGCTCTGAAAGCAAAATTAAAACCTTAGAAGAAAAGGTTTCAGCAAAGGCAAAGCAAATAAGCAAACTGCAATCAGAGATTAAAGCTCTAAAGGGGCAGTTGAAAAAAGAGGAGAAAGTGTCATCAAAGCAAGAAACTGCTATAGCTTCTTCGAAGAAAAAACTTGAATGCCTTGAGAAAGAAAAAGCAGGTGAGATTGAAGAGCTACAGAAGAAGGAAGCAAAGCTAATGGAAGATCTTCGTCAAATGCAAATACTTGCTACTGAGAAAGGAAATCAAGCAGAAACCATGAAAGTGGACATTGAAAGAATCAAAAACGAAGCAGAAATATCTCAACAACAAAATGAAAAGGCAAAAAAAGATTTAGAGGTAGCGAAGCAAGGCTTTGAAATTCAAATAGCGGAGATGTGCAGCACGCTTGAAAAGTACAAAGTTGAGAATGAGAAACTGATCAATGCAAAAGAAAAGGAGCTAGACATAAAAACAAATGAAATTCTTGGGTCAAATAAGATTCTTGAAGAGATGATAAAAGTAAAAGAGAGTGAAATAAAAACGCTCAGTACGAAATTGTCGGAAAAAGACATCAAACTGATGCAGCTTCAGCAGCAACTCAAAGAAACGGCCTCAAGGGTGTCATACCTAGAAACAGAACTTGATAAAACAGAAAAGACAGATGTTGAAATGATAGCATATGAAGATGTTTGCTCCAACACCAAAGAAGCAGCTGCAAAAAAGCTTAGCAGTAGTAGCCTGCTTAGTAAGAGTCCAGTCATGGGCAATTCGATTGTGAGTAGAATATACAACACTCCGTGCAACGAAACGCCATCAAAAATTCCACAAGGTAGGAAAATCTTTCCCGATTCTTAGACTTTTCAATATCTATTCATGCATTGCAATTTTTCACTTGTACAGAGATCATACTGATCCTGGAAAACCTAGGAAATGAGCCACAGTTATGAAGTCAGTGAAAATCTGGAATAGTCGGAGAATTTTTTATAACGTTTATCCAATTTAGTTAAAAATCATGGTAAACAAATTTAGTCACATTAACTCATGCATTTGTTCGCAAAGTGGCAGTTCCATTCGTTTTCAGTAAATTATCACTTTGCATATTGCTGTAGCAAGCATCTGTACAATATCTGTCAATTAGACTCCGTTTTCTTTAATCATTTTTGCAAATGGGGATCAGGGAAAAGTCAGTGAGGGGTATGGGAAAGTCGGGAAATTGGATTCGCGTATCGGCGATAAAACTAGGGTTATTAACTCCACAACTGCTGAATGAAACTCAGAAGCCCTTCCACTTCAATTTGCTTAACAGTAAAACTTAGTTGTATCAATTCTTCACAGTAACACCTTCAACTCCCCATGGCATTCTAAAGTCCCGCGAAGAACGAGCAGAAAAAGGGAAGCATGTGGTCTTTAGCCTCGATGACAGTGAAGAAGAAGAAGATCCTCTACAGCGAAAGAAAAAGTCACCTGCAGTGCTTGAAACACCAAAACTACCAAACAAGATCATATCAGTTAAGCCAACTGTGAGAGCTTCTCCAAAATTAACCATCCCTACCACACCAAAAGGAAAAAACAGTGATAAGTACAAAGCCTTCGAGGTACCCGGCAAAAGAGCAAAACGCGCAGAGAAAGATGAGCATATTGCCGATGAAATTGAGCAGTTCAAGCGGCTATATCCAGACCAAGATGAGCTGAAAGCTACACAGCAGAAGAACAAAACTAGTGTAAAGAAGACACCGTTTAAAAACAAAATCAAGAAGGTCGTGCCGAGGACAAAGAAACGCTCTACAGAAGAAAAGGTCGATCTTATGTGGTTTGATTCAGATTCTGTATTTGGTTTTGGAATAGAAGAGTAATCTACAGGAACAAGAAACTGTAATCTCAAAAGTGCAGCAAACTTGACTAATTCTACTTTATTGCGTTATTTATCGATTACATTGTTTACAACACATTCAAATTCGAAGTATGAAATCATTTCATCCAGTTATAAAAATATTGCTGCTGCTTGAATTTTAGACTAGGTTCATTCTACTCATCAAAATATTAATGTTTGAATTTTAGACCAGCTACAATGTCTGTCAAAAGAATTTGAGCACTTCGTATGACTTATACAATACACGAGCTACGAAATCCCCTCCCCCATAAATAATACTGCTTGAAAGAGATATAAATAGCACAGCAGGGAGAATTGATTAGCTTCGAAATAGATAAGGGCTTTCGCTAGTGATTCGAAAATGTATGTGGGGGTAAGGAATTTACGTTCTCACTACTGCCAAGGAAATGGAATAGCAGTAGAAAGTCTCAAAACTGTACGTGTTCCAAGTACTTTAGGCAGACATTGTTGGAACCATTTAAGTTAGAACAATTTCAGGGAAATCCCGAATACCCTAAACCCATCAGTTAGGCATGGTCCATGCTGGCTTTTCCTCAACTGATTTTATATAACTCTACAGCTAAATTTCAGACTAAAAATAACAAACTACTTCAAGACTTTAAACACCCAAAAATTCATAAAAATTGGGCCCTCTAAGGAAATATTCAACAATCATGTCGTATATTCTATCTATAGCTACATTTTCATGGGTTGGTACTTCTTGGCCTAGTATACACAATGTCTCTGTTACCTTCCATACTCTACTTGCAAAGAACTTGTCATTGCTATCTAGAGCACTAAAGGCAATTTCAAGTACAAAGCACACAACTACTTTCAGATATAGCTCTCATTCTTAACAAGTTTGAGACTTGATGTTAGATAAAATAGGATAGGTTTTCTGGAAGATGTAGTTTAGAAGTATAAAGTTTAGACAAATTATAACTAGCATGTTGAATTTGCCACAATGAAATAATTAATTCTATTTGAATCATTTATAATAAGAAAGGACAGCTTCCAAATTAGCAGTTAATCACTTCATTCCTGCAAATAATTAAATGTACTTCTATCATAACATCCAAGAGAAAAACAATATTAAAACTGCACTGGTGGTAAGAATAAAAGATGCTCTGAGAAGCTTTATAAACAGAATAAGTCTGCAAGTAATATTTTCTGGCATATGTATCATAGAAATTTCATCTCGGATTTACAATTTATTCAAATACAACATACTTTTTGACAAATGCATTTATTGGAAAGTACATTATATGAAAAATTACTCCAACTTCCCAGAAAATTATTGCTTTTATTTAAAATATACTATCACAAAAAACTGGCATAAAAATGCCTACCACTCAACATTCTTCTGGGTGCATAAAATACAATTTCAGCATTACACTCAATCCCTTGTACAGCACAGAGCTCAAATGCTTCAATAGCAGCTCCTGCATGCAGACTTCCTGTTGACTAATTTCACTGTTTTCTAGCACAATGGTATTTACCAGACACAAGGAACAGCAAGCCTTGCTATGGTTAAAGTGGAACACTCTTGAATTGATACAGTCTTCAACCCATTATGCACCAGCAATCAGTGTCTGAAGTAATAATCAATGGCAGTTGAAAATGCGGCAAAGCCTGCACAGCCTAGTATTGCAGCCTGTCCTCCAGCTACAAAAAGAAAGCAGTTATTCCACAACTGTTTAAAAATGACTTGCAGAATCAAACTGTTAGCAATAATATCATTCTTGTTCATATCATTAAGCAAAGCCTGGCATAAACTTCAATACTATGTCTAGATCTAGATTTTGCAGCCCTGTTACAACCATTCTGCTAGGCTTGAAAATATGCCAAAGGGTTATGGGGGCTTACAAAATGTCAATGAAAAATCAACAAAATGGGTCATGATGCAAGGAAAAATTTCCACTCTTTTTGCTAACCATTTATGTCATTAGGTTTCTCAATGTTGAGAAAGTAACCTATGGAATTCACTACTTGCTTAATGGGATATTCCATGTCAAATCATCCAGACCATGACACCCTTAACCTACCTCAGAATTTCTTCAAATTGATACCAGCTGTAGATGTTGTTGAGATATGATAAGCACGAATATTTGAAGGCCTCACTCATTACCTTTCTCAAGTTATGGCATCTCTAAGTTTCACCCAAATCACCACTCCAAGCCAAAAATCTGCCATTTTCAATTTACATTTTCGTCCATAGTTTTCTATCCAGAAAATATTCTCATTTAAAAAGTTACACAGATATGCATTTTACATTGATACATTTAGAAATTAACTTTATAACTCCTCTAAGCTAATCAATTTTATGATATTCAACATTTTTTATCCAGCATTCAATGTGAGACTTCACATCCATGTGGCCGGATAGATATGGCAAAAAATCCCTTCTTCCCCATGTTTCATACATGTAACCCCACAATTGAGCAAAAAATGGCGTTGGACACTCTTCTAGATTGCTCATAATAACATCACAAAGTTAGGAAGACTTCTCGCATAATACTAAATCCAAAATGATGTCAGTGCTATTCACAAGCCAATGAGATCATGAGAAGTCTTCCTTACTATGGGGTGATAATATGAGCAATCTAGAAGAGTGCCCAACGCCATTTTTTGCTCAATTGTGTGTGTTATATGTATGAAACATGGGGAAGAAGGAATTTTTTGCCATATCTATCTGGCCACATGGATGTGAAGTCTCACATTGAACTCTGGGTAGGGGTGACAAAAAAATGTTGCATATCATAAAATTGATTAGCTTAGAGGAGTTATAAAGTTAATTTCTAAATTTATCAATGTAAAATGCATATCTGTGTAGCTGTGTAAATGAGAATATTGTCTAGATAGAAAACTATGGACGAAAATGTAAATTCAAAATGGCAGATTTTTGGCTTGGAGTGGTGATTTGGGTGAAACTTAGTGATGCCATAACTTGAGAAAGGTAATGAATAAGACTTTCAGATTTTCATGGTTATCATATCTCAACAATATATACATCTAGTATAAACTTGAAGAAATTCTGAGATTGAAGGTGCCATGGTCTGGATGATTTGATATGGAATGACCCTAATGAGTCCTCATGTCTCCCCTCTTCTTCATCACCACTACTAGGTGCATTGAGCAATTTCTGAGACAGCAATATCATGTGAAGTTCATTGCTTAAACTTTCAGTACATATGAATTTATCTAATAACTGAAATTTGATTGTATCTCAGTACTAATTTCAATAATTAAAAAAAGTACAAAATTGACAAACAAAACAATGCATGTTGAGTACAAACCTCTTAGTCCAAGGAGCCCACCTGTAATACATCCTGCCATTGTTCCATTTTGAAGATCTGTTTTACCTCTATACTAAAGAATGAAAACAAACATAGGTAAACTCAATAGAATGTCAAGCTATGCAGTCCAGCTACTTTGCTCTTTCCCATGCAAAAATGTAGAGAGCAGATAGAGAAAATAAATATTAAAGAACTGAAATTCTATGCATTCTTCCATACCAATAAAATTTTTGTGTATACCTAGCATGAAGAAACATTTATCAAAGAAATAAGACAACTTTGTAATAGCCTGATTAAACCTGATGGTTGGGACATAAAGAAAGCATCAGCCAGTGGAATCACAAGTTACAAATTGTCTTTAATCAAGTAAACCTTCGGGTTGTCTAGATTGTAGATTATCAATAGGTTCAAACTAGAATGGTTTAGTTCACTGCCTTGATTATAAATCTAATAAGCCTTCTATGATTGCTGTCTCAAACAGTATTGATTAAAAATTTTGCAACCTAAGCTTCGCTGAGTTACAGAATACTCACAGATTCAACCACACATTCTGTGGCAGAAAACATTGCACCTACAACAGCAAAATTCTTTCCATATGATGCAGCTCTTGATTTCATTTCTCGAAAAACAGATCTAGCTGTTTGCTGCTGGGTTTCTGGTGCCATATAGGATGGCATTGAGGAATCTAATCCTGCAGTAAACAAACCAAAGCCTGCCCCAAGACCATAACCTATGAAAGAAAGAAAAATTGCTGCTGCAAATGAAAAATGAATAATTCATAGCAAAATATCGTATCTGTTCCATAAACCATAAACTTTTAACAATAGATTAGGTAGAGCCACAAAGCACATCCAAATCTTATTTTCATCTACTACATTCTTGTTAACACTTTGTGACACATGCCTAGAGTGGCCCACAGTTATCTATAGTAGCATGTACTACACTTTTTGTCCCAATGGACTTAAGTTATCAATTTAGAAAAAATTTGTTTAATTGGGTGTTAATTCAACATTTTAAGACCTCTTGATATTTTTCATAAAATTTAGCCTCCATTATTTGCATGTGAAAACAAGGGATTCATGAATTTTATTTCAGAAACATAAAGTTTAGCCTCTCCTGTACTGTTCAGGTATAAACTTAGCTAAACTTGGTCAAGTGCAAGTCACAAAATCTCACCCACAAAAAGTTCCCCTTTGGTGGATACGACAGAAAACTTTTGTTTATGGATGCAACTGTATTAAGGGCTAGTCAAAATGCACAAAACTAGAATAAGCTATTGTTGTCATTCAGGGGTGGTACCGGAAACTTTCTGATAGGGGCCTGACTCTTCTGATGGGGTAGCAAAATAAAATAAGGTGGCAGGGTAATGAGAACTCCAAGGAAAGAGCTCCTTGGACTCCCACACTTAGCTGGTATTCTCCTTGGGGCAGCACACAAAGTTTGGATCACATTATTTGCATGTTGAAATCAAGGATTCACAAATTTTATTTCAGAAATATAAATTTAAGCCTCTCCAGGATCTTTCAGATATAAATTCAGCTAATTTCGTTAAGTGAAGGTTGCAAAATCTCACCTGCAAAAAGTGCACCTTTGGTCTATATGGCAGAACAATACTGTGTGTAATGTACATTCATAATGTAATGTATAGTCAGTGAAATTTAAACTTGATCTGCTAGACTAGAAATAGCTATTGCTGCTGCTCAGGGGCTGGAAAATATGCTGTATTTTTGTCGTATCCAATATTATGCATCAACCAATACTATTTACTATTTTGTTTGAGTGCCTTTGAGCTGCAGTTTCATTTTGTGACACAAAAACAATCCAATACACAGGAACTAATACTCACCATTGAAATCAAACATCAAGCACTACCTATCAAATTATTTCATTTAGTCACAGACCAGTATGGAAAGACATTGATGAAAGTAGAGCATGTCCATTGCACACACTCAAAATTTTGTGCACACCTTATGCAAAAAATTAGTTCTTTGTGCACAAATATCAGTTTTCCTTCTGGGTACAGAGACCAATGATGATAGCATCTTTCATCCCATGTTCCAAAAAGGTGCTTTTTATGTTCTAGAAAGTGTGGACCTGAAAATTTTTCTAGTTGCAAGCTCTCAGGCCCCAATCTTTCTTCCACCTCCTTTTCCACAACAACTTGCTGCTTTAAGTAATGCAATAGTGAGCTTACATATTTCTATTGTCATGGGCATTAGGACAGGAATTGCCAACCAGTGAGAAGCTAAGAGCCGCTTTCATTAATGTGATTCCATAATGAGCGACATCAAATTCATGGGGACACAAGAGCATTATTTTCATTCTTTCCTCTCACACGAAAATATCTTATTGAACTCAAGTGAAGTAAACATATATAAGAAACAGATACTTCAATATGAATGTAAGAGCAGGATAAAACCGGGCAAAGAACCACATGCAGCTCGTGAGCAGCGGGTTGGCCACCACCCATGCATTAGCAGCTTCTGGTAAATCAGTGGATTTGTCTCTTCCATGAATTATACCTGGGATAAGTACAACTTTGCTGTCCAATCAAACAATTAAAAACAACATACCTATGACACAAGCCATAACGGATTTGAAAACACAATTTTCCATCACCCTTTCTACTACGACTTCTTCTTTTCTTTTTGACATGCCTGATATTGCTGGTGTGGGAGTGAATATTACTTTGTTCTTTTTGAATTCCTCTATTGCTGGAATGACTTCACTCAGCTTGAGCCCAGAAAGGACCCCAGAGGAAGGACCGCTACTCCTCGTTTCGTCCGCCATGCTGCATTCTTGTATGGAAAAGGTAACTAGAAAATTCTGCGTGATAACGAGGCAGTCGTACAGAAGCAGCTCGAAAATGGAGATTGTTGTAAATACAGTAAAAAGGAAACAGGCAAAATCTGCGAATTCAGAAGATGCAAAAAAACCATTTGTAGCAAGATCTGCTCTTGATGTGCAGAAACTACAGCTGGAAAAGTTGATGAAAGACCCGGTTGGTGTATTATCAGCAGTCTTTTATCTGTTGTACTACACTTTAATTTATATTCAATGAAAGGGCTTTTTGCAGATTTTTCTTCCCGAAAATAGTTTTGAATTGCATTACTCATAGATTATAAATAGATCATTAATCATAAATAGATTGGTTTTTAGTAAAGATTATTTTCACATGACCATTTAAGTGCCAGTTGTGTAAGTGGTTGCTCAAACTTTGGGCAACCTGGGCTTTACTGCAGTACGCTATTCCATAGTATTTTTCGCCTTTTTCCAAATAGTTAAAAGTGCATGCTTAAGAATACACATTAATTCACCCAATCCTTCATTCGCCTATTGATTTAATCATTCATTTGGATGACATTGACAGAATTATGCTGGCTTTTCTTTCAAGGACAAGCCACTTGAGCTTCCAAAGCCTAGAAAAGAATGGAAGCCAAGAAATCCACCTGAATTTGTTAGACATGTAATGGGTAAGAGACTATTTATACATTTGTTACTTTGCAGCTTTGCAAAGGACATGCTTTGTACAATTAACATATTATTTTGACTCTACAATGAATAAGCAAAATATGATTTGTCAAAGATGCATATATTTTTTTAATAGAATGTGCACTGCCATATTTATATTCTAAAAGATCATTCCATGAAATTCATACAGTTTAATATTTTTGCTTGACATACTATTTTCTTTTACTATTTTGACTGCTTCTAGGCTCAAGTGCTGGAGCTGGTAGTGGGGAGTTTCATGTTTACAGAGGAATAAGGCAAAGAGAAACAAAGCGCAATGAGTGGCTAGAAGCAGAGGCCCTTAAGGTATACAAGTTGCATTTTCCTTACTCTCTGTCCCTTAATAGTATCCCCCAAACTCCAAAAATTTTGCAAAAATTACCACCCATTACTATTTATTAAGCTCCCCTAAATAAAAACAATGTTCCATCCACCCCCATTTATTAGACACCCAAAAAATAGAAATAAATAGATAAATGAAATTAAAAGTATTGTATATTCTTCAGTAACAACACAAGTTTTTTTCAGAAATAGAACAATATAAAATTCCTAGAATAGGGACAAAAAACATAACACAGTACAAACAGTTAAAAAATAGACTGTCCATCAATAGCAAAATGATTCATGAAAATATTCACTGTTCATCATTAACAACTAAACTTACACCAATTTAATCACTGCATGAAAAAATCCACCCATTTCCATTTATTAACACCCTCCCCACTTATTTCTTCAGGGAAAATTGCCACCCCCCTCTTTTTGATAAGTCCCTTTACTATTAGGGGACAGAGAGTATGGAGTATCAAAGTTAGCAAATAAAATTTGTTATTTCTCCAACTGATTGGTAGTATATTTTTGAGAATGATGGTACAGGCTATGTCATTTAGTGTGTGTGATCACATGCACATGTACCCACACGTGCTAATCAAATTGCACGCGCAATTGATGGCAATCACAAATAAGTGCTCTTAAACATTTTCAACTTCTTATTTCATTATTTGGAAAGGTAATAGCCTTTAGCTTATGTTAATTCTTTATACCCTAGAATGTTGAGCATAATTGTAACTTACTTCTGACTTTCAGGAATAGCATTTCATCTAATAACCAAGAATTGCTTTTACATTTATTGTTTAAGCTATGGTAGTTTCCTTGTTTGAATGACTTTTTTATTGATGTTATCTTTGCTGCACCATACAATTCTCTCTTTTGTTTCTCAATTTGATTCTAGCATTCATATGCAACACTTTCTTTAGCAATGTAAGCGCACTCGTAATGCCATTCACTTGTGCTAATTACCACATGCACAGTATTTTGCTCATGAAAAGGCCTGATGGTAGCAGCAAATACTGACTTCCCATTTATACTCTTTATTAGATAATTTGCTAAATATCTGTATCTAGCTATATCTTATCTTCATGATGCATATATTTATTATTTTTACTTCTTTTATATCTTTCTAATACCTGTATGTATGTATCTATCTATATATATACATATATATATAAATATATATATATATATATATTTATACATATATATTTATATATAAATATAATATATATAATTATTTATACTGGATGACATTTTGAACTTTATATTATTGATACAAATAGCTGTCCGGGTTTCAAAGAAAAAAGTGATGTAATACATGAATGAGCATTTGTGTTATTTTCTCCTCAAATCACTCTACGCTTTATAGATTCACCTTTTCCTACAAATGTTATGTTTATTTTAGATTGACTTCTCTATGTGAGGCATTAATTTGTTTATTCAAAAATCTCAAAAAAGCTCCTTAACATTTGCTACATTTATGCACTCTGAGAATATAGCCGTCCTTGTACTTATTTTCAGAAACAAGAAGATGACAAGTATCACCAGAAAATAGAACAAAATCAGAAGGAAGCACAAGAAAGAACTAATAAACTGAGAGCAAAACGGTATTTTCTTGAATGCAGTATTACCCTGCCACTAAGAAACTCATTTAGGAGAAACTGCAGAATGCCAGATGACACCATATTTATCCTGATATAAGAAGGGAATCAGCCTGAAATGTTAAATCAGGCTTCTTCAAAATAATTTGTAAAAATGATTGGAGAAATTGTCTTTTTCAAGCACTTCATAATGTTAAACTTGTTAAGTGTCCTACAAACAAAAATACCATTGTACATTAAAAGCAAATTTCATCAGCACTTGGTATAGTACTTTGCAATAGGCAGAAAAAACTTTCCACTTGTGCTAAGTATGAGCTAACATTAGTTTTTCAGCTTCTTGGCTTTGCCTACAAGCGTTGCTGATCATCAGCCTTTTTTTATATTTAGTCTATGATTTATTCTGAAGGCAAAAGAAAAAGAAGAATAAAGCTGCAAAGAAGGAATCATTGAAGTCAACTGGTGTGTTTAATTTTACTATCTTTATTTTGTGCAGTAGTTATGGTCCTAGCAAACATAGAACCCCTGTGAGAGGAGAACTTTGTCGTAGCAAATAGCAACAGAAAGCATGTTAAAGTGGATCCTCACTAGAAGGCTTTTATGATTATCTTCTGACAGGCTTGTAATTGAATCACTAGTGTGGTCATCAATTCATCAATACCCCATCAAATGTAGCAACTATCATAAACTTCAACTTTTTGGTATATACCTTTAGAAGAAGTTAAAAGATATAAAAAGATCAGGAATAAAATTGCATAATTTAATGTTAAATGAATAAACACGACTTGTAAATGGAATCAGTTTTTTTACATCTACATAGCATATTTAGTCAGAAGCCTTATTTTTGACAACTCTTTGAAATTTCTGTCAATATTCATTAGAACTAATGTCATGTATAAACTCTTCCTTATCTGTCTAAGTGAAATAACAACAACATCATGCTTATATACACTGAAAACCCACATATAAAAACCTTCATTTGATAGGAGCCTACAGCTTGAAATTTTATTTTTATTTTTAGTAAGTAATGTTGGGCAAGGCCATAGGGCCTATAAAAAAGCTCCAACAAAGGAAAAACTGAGAAAATAGGGAAGTTTAAGTCGAGATGGAGATAAGATCAAGTTTGCTCACGTTAAATTTAAAAGATGAAAACAATTGTAGGATTCAGGGAAAGTATTTTGATTTCAAACAATTACAACCTTCTCAGCCTGGCACTCCAACTATGTCCTTACAATTGGTTCATTTTTGATCCACTAAGAAATGAACTGTCGTTTGCCAATCAATGCCTTTCGTGGATCCTGGATCCAAAAATAGTACATACACAATTGAGATGGGTAGGTTTATACCTATGTTTTTATTTACGAAGCTTTTGAGAGGTTAAGTATATACTGCCATAGTATTTGAATGCTATATGATCAAATATCCTTAATTCTAGTGTTTTATTGGGCCATCTGGTAAGAACCAGCACCCTGATTACTGAAACTGCCGCACCAGATAAGAATACGAGCATGCGCATTTCAAAACTATAGGTTCTTTTATGTAGGCTTTTAATGTAGCTATTTTCTGTGTCAGAAAGCTTCCTACATCTTGACAGATTATGTGTAAATCAACTGCCTATGGGCCAATTGTTCCACATATTTTCAGGGGTATCATGGTACCTGTAGAGTAGGGGAGCAAGCTCAATGATTTTCCGATAAAATCCAAAACCTTTGTCTTTACTAACATCAAAAGTCCGATAATGTTCCGACGAAGCGTTAAAATTTCCGAAAATCCAACGATTTCGAAAAATTATGGAAACCATGACCCCCCCTGTATATTTTGTTAACTATATAGTACATAAGGTACTTCTGATGAATTGCTGTTAGACCTGCTGCTACTGTCTTCCCGGGAGCCTTACACATGAATTTGTCGTTCTCTGCGATGTACTAGATGTTCTTGCTATATGAATGAGGATTCTAGTTTATGCAATCTAGGCTAGACACGCTTATTAGATGATACAGCCACACACTAATTATCAACCTGGTGCTGTTTATTCACATGCATAGTGTCAAATTTCGGTTGGGCCTGATAATATATTCACATATATTATCAGTGTATGCCCGGAGACACGTACGATCACAGATGCGTGTGCCCTCACATGTACAAGCGAAAGATTGCCCATGCCAACATCACTATCAACCGTGCTGTCGCACTTGTCAAATGCAGCCTTTCTGCATATCTTGTTTCGTTGACCTACAATGAAGCTACAGCTTGCAAAATTCTCATGCTTAACATTATGATGCTTCTAGCATAGGACCTGCAAAAATATGTATTTTTCGTCATGTCAGCTATTTGGGGCACCAGTTTGTTGCATCGCGCTTGCAGTTCACAATAATGTAGAGCCTCCCCACGTGCGATTTTACGCTTATGTTTTATCTTCTTCAGAACGTGCGCTGTATTATTGTATCAAATGCAATAGGCAAATCATTTTTGTTAATTCGTACACGTTTTTTTATAAGAAACCACTTGATAAGCAACAGCCAAACATGTAAGAAACTTTTAGAACTACAACGAAAGAGATAAGAAACCTTAGATAAGTAGGACATTGAAATCTTTGCCTGGTTGAGCGTAAAGCTGCACCAAAACAATGCGAATATGGCATTACTTTAGAATTTAACTCGTACCTGCCCATTGTTTTTCTTATAGGATAAATAGTTTGCTACATTCGCGTTCTGCGTACGCTTTCACGGCAATTTTGTTCGCTGAATTAAGAAACTTTTAGAACTTAAAAATGTGACTAAAATTAAGAAGGTTTTAGAACTAGGCCTTTTTTCAGCAATGCAACATTGACGAGTACTATTGATATTCTGCAAGTGTGCCGACAAGTTAAATACTGAAGGATGCGGCACCCCATGCATTCCCTATTGCTACGCCTCTGAAAGGCAGAGTTCCCTGAGGGTTTCTAAAATTTGTTAGTACCTGCGCTCTCACTTGAGTCAAATACATTACAGTTTTACTTTCAATTGTGAGACTGTCTCAATAATTTGTCACACTTTCCACTGATAGCAAAGAACTCCGTTCTTTAAAAGTAAAATCTCATCTTACCTTTTCCCTGTGCAATAAAACATAGCAATTCACTTCTGCAACGTTTGAAGAAGTAGCCCCGATTACACCGTTATGGTGTGAAGGACAGTTTTCTGATCAGAGTGTCCACCTAGTCAGGAAATTCAGGGAAATCAGGAAAATTTGTTTTGGCTAAAAACTATCAGGTAAAAGCAGGGGATTCGTCTAATTTTAGAGACAATCAGGAAATTATCATAGAGATTGCTTGTCCATGCTTCATCAACAACCTGATTTCCCAATATGCTAGACAAATAGCAAGAAACCACATTCTACATATAATGAAGGTGTTGGTTTCTAATTTCAAACACGCTGTTTCACTCAAAAGGGAATAAGTTTTGCATAAATACCCTTGTGTTGTGACCGGCATAGTGTGTTTGTATTTGCTCAGGACTTACCTTGGAACAATTGAAATAGGGTAGAATTTAGAGAAAAGCCGGGGAGACAGGGCCGTTCTTAGAAAATTTTCTTGGCAGTCTAGAGCTTACTTTTCCCGACAAATTGGGTGTGGCCCTTTTACATAGGTGTGGGTGGCCAAGATAGGCTGAACTGGCCAAGATAGACTGGGCTGGACAATGAAATTCTGCCAACATGGTCAGGCCCGTAGACATCTGAACGTGATTGGAGACAATGATGTAGAAGTGCAATTAAGAGCCTGGAAGCATTTATATGTTGCAAATCGGTCCTAATAGGTAAGAAATGGCAAAATAGTCCTTTTTGACAGGTATACAGTTGGAAAATGGGGGTCTTGAGGCTTTTCCCCAGAAAAATACTTTGAGGCTATGCCCTCTAGAATGTTGGAGAGCGCCCTTTTGCAGAACAGAATGAAGCAGTGGCTTTTTAGCATATAAACTAGGGGGTAATTACCCACCCACTTCCTTTGCTTGCCCTCTCCCCAGTTGCAGTAAAAAAGCAGTGTTTTGCACCCCCAGTTTAAGGTATCAGTATATGGTTTCATGTTTTCCAGTTGCGAAAAGAAGGTTTAATCCCAAATACAATATTTATGCTATATAATACTATGTAGTATATAGCTTTTGGTATGGGTTCGAGGCCTGTAGCAAAACCTGGGGACAGCAATAAATGATACTAATCAGATTCACCTTCCTTGCTGTGATTTGAGAAGAGGACGCTTTATTCCGAAAAGGAGAGACGTGAAAGTGAACTGAAAAATGATGCATCAAAATATCGCAAAGTGAGCTAAATTTTTGCTAATAACAGCTTGGCGAACAACTCCAATTTGCCACAGAAGTCGAAAATTTCGTTGATTTGCCTACAAAAATTTTGGCTGGGGGTGTGACATCCACATACCCCCTGTCGGTACGGGCCTGCAAGGAAATATCGAGAAAGATGAATTCCCTGCTTTGGCAGACATCCTGCTGATGTCATGCTTATTGATAGCTGTTTGATTTCACAAAAGACAACAAGTAGACAGATGTTGGAACATGTGCAGATTAGAAATGGTTCCTACAACCACAATCAGGAAGGAACTTTTTTGTTTTATACTTTGGTTTGAGGTAGCTTTTATTTTTTTCCATTTGACTGCAATACGTTATGCTCTGCCTTTCCGTTGCTATACCTGTTGCTTAAGTTATGAATTTGCTTACACATGCTTTGAGATTGCTAGAATTGTAGCTTAATCTAAATGATGAAACTCTAACCACGAAAAAAATTTTATGGAATTTAGCAGGGAAGATCAAACATTTTTTCTGTAAGCTTTTTTAAGACAATCAGAAAGGAGGAACCTGCTAAAAAGATTAAAAGAGTCTTTAAGCTTGCCGACAAGATGAATCTCTTGAGAAAGCTCAAAGTCAACGTTTGATCTTCATTTCTGAACTTAAAAATATTGTCTCTCATATATTTTTACTATAATGACACTCATTTCCTGTCCTTCAGCGTTGATAATTGATAATACTCAATATTTATGTCAAGCAGGTAAGCTTGCTGAGAGAGAAGACGCGCAAAAGGATGAAGATGACTCCCCAGATGAGCAGGGGCACGTTGATGAAGACCATTTCGTCATCGGTGGTAAATGAAAAGATTTGGCCTGATGTCCATATCAGATATGCTACGTTTCATTCTCTAGTAACCACCATGAAGGAGGCAATTCCTATCGCAGGAAGGAAAACGTTTGTCAGTAAAATGCTAATTTTAGCAGAGTGGTGCCATCTTTTCTACCAATGAATTTCATGCTATCATGAAGCAGTCTTGAGTCAAGGCCTTCTTTTTGACCATATATGGTATAACTTCCGCATAGTCCTCTATTGCTAAATAGTGACAGAAAACTTTTGTTTTCAGTTTTTATCCGATATATGTACCTCTATATGTACGTATGTATACTAATATAAATATAATGATATGCTCTTTGGCACTGGATAGAAGGGGTATAAAAAGAAGGGGGTTAGTGTTTTTGCTAAAATACATAATTTGGGGGGTTTGTTCATAGTTGGGGTCAATTTTCAATTGACAGTATAGGGACCCAAGCGTATCAAAATTATTGCAATTAGTTGTTAACATGGTATAAGTATAAGGTAAATAGTTTATTTTCGTTCTTAAAGTAAATGTGTTTTACTTACTTATCCTTTTTAGAACATTGAAATCTTTAGGTTAGTAAATTGGGGAGACTGAATTTTTCAACATTGCTTATTTAGGGGATGGTTAATAAATGGAAATGGGTGGTGATATAAATGAAAGGAATATAAATAGTGGTGTATACTGATATATATATATATATAAACGGTTCTATAGAAGAAGGAAGGAAATGCGGAACTTAGCGTAGGTTTAAGAGCATTTTGCCGCCATCATAATTTTGTTTTGCATTCCAATCACGCCCGGCATGAAGTCATATGCTCCTTCACAGCGGCATGCGATGTCATCAACCCATGATCCTCTCACCATGAACTGATAATTGGGGAAATTTCATATTTGTCCAAGACCAAGTTACATGACAAATTTCAATATGTGTGACATGTTTTGCTCCAAATGCTTAGAACATCGTCCAATATTTTGTGTGACAAACATCGCAGGAATTGTTGCGAAACAAAAGTGCCAAACTTGGAAGCATTTATTTAAAAGAATGAAGTTTGATGCGTTTCTTACGAAGTTTCCTATTTTGGCCCTAGCTTTAGGCCCTAGGAGTATTTCTTTCATAGACATTACCTGCAGAGGTTTGCAGGTCTTATTCAGTACGATTTGACGTTATCAGAATGTTGTGTTTTTGTGTGACTATTACGTCACAACAATTTGCTGAGTTTCTTCTTCGAAGCTTCTTTGCCGTCAGATAATCTTATCAAGTCGCTTCTTTAATTTTGAGAACAACGTAAGCACAAGGATTTCCCCAATTGATGGTACTTCTTGTGTTTATATACAACAGGTATTTTTATCCCTATGGCGTCCTCATGTTCAAAACATAGGAATTTTGCTTTGTCCTTTGCTCAATACCTGTTGCATCAGATTAAAGTATGACGTGCAATGTCCGCAGATAATCTCTATGCCAATTTCAAATACTTTTACTCAACTTCAACTAATTTCTAGTTTCAACTTCTTCTCAGTTTCAACTACTTTTTCTACACTGACACTACCTCTCATTTGCAGCTACTTTATTCTAAATATCAGCTACTTTTTCTAAATTCCACCTTCAATTCTCACCTACTTCTCAATTTCAACTACTTTCAAATCACGAATGTGTCTTGTGAAAGAGCATTGTTTACATCAAAGCATGAGACTTGATGGCTTTACCAGCAAAATTGGATATCCAGTTTCCTATGGACTACTATTAGCTATCATTCAAAAAAGTACGTAACGGAAAAACTGCTGTGTTGACCCTCCAACCTCCTCGTTGTCATATTCGAGCTTATGCCCCCTCGTTGCTACGTAAATAGTTTGGCATGAGACCCCCCTTGATGCAGTATATCAAAAGATAATATTTTAAAATCGCTTGAATTAAAGATTGACTGGGGATAATGCAACGTACAAGTTTGATAAGGTCTTAAACTCTTTATTTATTTGAAGATTTCTGGGAAATACTCCTCAGAAAGTGAAGATGTAGAACTATTACGCTAAATTATTGGTTACGTAACGAAAGTAATTTCCACCCCTCCACCCCTATATTTGCCGTAACAGTTTGTCACAAAAATAATGCATCCCCACCCTCCCCCTACCATTACGTACTTTTGAGTGACCCCTTACTCCATCTAATACAGCACAGGAGTACCAATTCATTTGCAACTAAGCCTGGCCTGTATGGCCCTTGGTTGGTTAAGCATCTAGAATGGATATCAAGAAAGCCATTTTCACTATTACTTGCAAACAAAAAGCACTGGCTACTAAGCCAAAATCCTATCATTTTACTTCTTGTGCTAAGCAGGAAGAGGGGCTACTTTGCCAATGGCCCAGTGAACTCATTCTTTTATAAGAAACAGCTGATAAGAAACGGTGGGCTCAATTTCTCGAGAGTTAAGAAACTTTAGTAATATCCTTTTTTAGTTTTCCGAGTTAACACTGGAAACATTCTGGACTTTGAACGCCACTGTATATTGCAATACTACAACGGATATGCAGTTTGCATTATCAGTAAATACCTCTTTATCTTGCCCTGAACGTAAGTGAACTATTTAATTCACCTTGGAAGCAAGTTTGAAAAATTCATTACCTAAAAAATTTAAGAAGCATGTAAGAAACTTTTTGTATCCAAATGGCCAGAAAATTTTAACAAACTGCCTACCAGCACCGGACTTTAGTTTCTTATAAAAAAGTACGTGTACTGACAATGTTGCAAGATGTCCTGTAATCCAGGGGTTCCAAACCTGTGGTATATGTACCACTGGTGCACTCGTGATGTTACGCAGAAGCTTTCCATGTGACACGCAAAACGTTTTCTAACAATTCCAAAGAAGTTTTTGTTTTCATCGATTAGGTTTTGTTTCTTATGTCTTAATTGCGATGTCCTCATCTAGTACATACTTCAACGCTACGAATAGGCAAGGATAATATGGAGGGAGGCGTATGTGTTTAATTGTTTAATGTTTAGTTGTTCAAATAGTTGGAATTTACTGCCAAATGACTGTAGAACAGCTAATACTTTTCAAACTTTTAAACTGAAGCTAATGACCATGCTTGCATAGCGCCATTTACCACTTCCCTATATATTTTTTTCAAGTTTAGCTTAATTTTCATCCGTTATTTTAGTAGATATTAGTATGCTGCAATTAAAACTAGCATGATTTGTAATTTAGCTTATACATACAAACATATATATATATATATATATATATATATATATATATATATATATATATATATATGTATGTATGTAAAAGATATAAGGAGGGCCGCTATGCTGAAGGGCAACCCTCCTAAAATATTTTAAAATGAAATGACCAGAGCTTATTTATCATTTTGAACGCCCGAGCGCCGCTTACATGCACAATATTCAAACCTTTAAATTATGCAAGCAATCGAAATCTACATTTCACGATCTATTACATTCTAGTTTTTCTGCAAGCACATTTTCTCTCAGAGCTGTAGTCGCAGGTGCAATTAAATTTAGCTATGTTATTGGTCCATTCTACAATGCATGAACACTTTCTGAAGCATCAATTTTTCTATTAGCGGCCTTGAATGGCATTTTGTTCAAATGTTCCACCAGCCTTATAATCACGCCAATGTTCATAGGTTGGCCCCGCATGGTGAAATTATTCCTCAGCCAGCTGACACTCCAATGACTTCTCATCAAAAAGCTCATCATATGCGATGCGATGGCAAGACTTGCCTCACGAGTTAAAATACTGCAAGTGAAATGGATATTCATTGGCACGCGTTGCACTTTGCTGGCCTTGTGCTCTCATATCAGCACTTTGCTTATGACCAAAGTAAAATCACGGTAGCAGAAGGTGGGCACTTGAAGAGTAGCCAGCTTAATATGATTCGAGTTTTAAGTGCACATCTACTTTTATCAAGTTTCTTAGGTTTCAAAAGTCCAGTTTTAAGCTGTAGAGTACTAAAGGTAAATGCAGAGTCCTATATACCTTCGTGCACGGAAGATGATTGGTGTTCAACTCCCATAACTCTCAGATATGACAGCGCGCGATCACCTCTCATCTCATTATTTTCTCGCTGCGTATACCTGAGAGTTGAGCGCTGTGCCCTCGCGACCAAACGCACAGCAATGGAAACCAGCCTATTAGAGAGGGCCAGGAGTGTGCCAAAGTAGGGGATGTGGAAGAGTCACACCGCCCTTTTTGCCACAGTCATCGGTAATCATTGTGCACACAGTATGCGTTGTAGCCATTCGTTGTTAGATTCTTCTGCTGCATCCCCCCTCTCAAATGTCCTTGGCCACGCAGCCGGAGAGGCCACGTACCCTAATCCATCGGCATGTGAGGTAGAGTAGCCAGTTTCTTTTTCAGCTGCTGTTTCTCTTCAGTATTGTTACTAAGTGACAATACTGAACTGAACAGAAAGATGAAAAACAAACTTTAACTGTGATTTTCTCAAATGCTGCTTTTCACATAGGCTAACAAGTTTAGTGAAAGTTCATTGCCAAGAAGCCAAAACCTATTCTTGCAAAACTATATATCATTTTCAAGCTTATGACCTGTAGAATGATGAAAAGGACTTTATTTTGCCCTTAAACTTATATTATCATCAATATGAAAGCTGATAGCAAGATGAATACCTTTGCGAAACATATATTTTCACAGTTTGTGCCATAAAATCATCAAAAAACCATAAAAAATAGAAGCAAAAGTCTTTTCATCATTCTAGAAGCCCTAGGCTTTCATTTGAAACATTGTTGATAGTCATACACAATCTGGCTGAAAAGATGAACTCACACTAAAACGCATAACTTTTCCCTATTGTCCTTCTGTTTCCATGGAAACCAATTACTTCTTCCAAAAATAGATTTAAATTTTGAAATGAGCATTAAAACTGTACTATGTGTCAAAATATCAAGCTTCTACTTGCTAAGACTTTAATTTTAGTTTTTTGACCAGAGGCCTACCTTATGATTTTTTTACGATTTTGACCATTTGAGCCTTATTTTCCTATAAACTTCTTCTTATAAAAAAACGTGTATTCTGTTTTGTAGACATTACTTAGCTACTAATTTGTGCATGTAAAGTTGATCTAAATTAGTATGTTTCACATGGAATATCCTAGCAAACTAACTACATTGTAAATTTTGCGTTCAAAAGAAAACTGAAAGCGTACTTGCTACACTAGCAACTCCCCCAAAAATCATGGTCTCCAGGAAGAGCAGCATTTATTTACGTTTAAATAGTAAAAAGTAGTTGAGCAGTCGTGGCCTAGTGGTAATGCACTTGACTCAGACCAACGTGGTCCTGGGTTCAAGTCACTTCGCAGGCCATTGGTGACGTCAGGAAAGGCATCCGATCTTAAATGCTCGTGCCAGAACTAAAGTCCTCTTAGAGGTACTCCCAGACCCCAAGGATTGGGGGAAGCAAAGATAAAATCGATAAAAAATAGTATAAAGCAATATTCCTTAAGTTGTATTGTAACATGTTTATATGCTTTAATTAGTCATTGTGTACTAACGCTGATAGATACTCGTGGGAAAAATATCGAAGAAATGAAATGAAGTAAGTATGATTATAAATATGAGCATAAACATAAACATAAATGAGCTAGATAAGAAATAGGGGAACTGAGATAGCCCCATCCAGCTTACACAATCTTATTGCAAGCGCATTCTGTGCAGATTTGATGTACTATGCTAATATTACCTCATTTTCCATCCCTTTCTTGGGCTCTAGTAACTAGAGATCCATGGCAACATCACAAACTTAAAGTCAACTATCCATGGAATAACCTGTTGTAACAATCAGTTTTACGACTTCTCATGCAGCAAATCTAAAAGACAGATTCATCCCCATTCATGGTTGCCCGATTCATTTCTTGTTCTATTCGAGACACCTGTATTTACCTTAGTTTTGTTTCGTCGTGAAGTTCCAAAGTTGCGTATCGTCTCAAAATTTTTGCAGTGTGTTTAAGATTTACTTGTGAAATTTTAAGTGTTTAAGCATTTCCAGTAAAGGCGCTTCCAGAAAGTTTCTTTGCTAGTGGCCAAGTGTTAGTGATTGGAAGGGAATATCGCCATTTGGTAAAATGCCAGAGCCTAGGTCAATTGAAGACTATGAAAGAGAGCTGAGCGATGTAAATGATCGACCAAGTTCAGTGAAAAATGGAGGTTATGAACAAAAAGTAAGCAATGATTCAGACAGCAGCGAT
>OLMO02000262.1:5858850-5872566 GCA_900291935.2 Cassiopea xamachana | reverse complement strand
ATGGGAGTTTAATACAAGCGCATGAATGTACAGACAATGATAAGGTTAAATGTAAGTGCGTGAAGAAATAGCCACTGATGAGCTAGGTAAAAGCCCCTGACAGTACAGCCAGTATCAAGATGTTTTGAGGATGCTCTACGCCATTTTAGCTGCACTGTTGTCATTAGCAACCGGTCTACTCACTAAAGCTCTCGTTCTAGGCCACCATCAACCAAAGCAAGGATGTCTAATGCCGGTAATTCTCTCCAGAGTCGTCCAGCGACACAGGAGCGAGGCAGCCGGCTAGGGACACCCGGTAGACCAGTAAGTGGAGGCTCGCACGGATCTGATGAACTGAAGGGATTAGCTGAAGGCGAGGAAGCTGACAAACCAAGGGAACTGAAGTCAGTAAGTACATGAATAACAACATATTCATTTCATGTCCATATTCAGGTAGGTTATGAAGATGATATGTTAAACTTGCTTGGGTTTGGAAGGTGATAGCTAGTTCTATGCGTGTAACCCACTGAAAAGCGCAAGTTAGCCTTACTTTGAGTTAAAAGTGTTATGCAAAAGGTTAGAAGCAAGACTACCTATGAAAACCACAATGGAGCTGACGTGCTACCATTATTTGACAAAATTACAATCGATACTGGTGGGAAAATGCTTGAGCTGCCTCCAATAGATTTCCTGAAACAAACAGTCACTTCTTGCATGTTGCAAACAGCTAACTTGTTAGTACAATAGAGAATTCGTTACTGTGGTAAGCAATTTGCTTGAGATAAACACGCAATTTAAAACAAAGTGGTTTCAATTAAATCATTACTAACCTAGTCAAAAAGTAGCTTCTTTTGAAAATTCTTTAATATAGATAGTGCTTGGTCGTGAGTCATTCTGCTTTCTTCAAACTTCTGTGCCTAAACTTTCATATCTCTGCAAATGGCATGTTAGTGATTCAGATCTTATAGATCTAGCTAAAATTCATAACTAATAGGATTCAAAGTGTGTCATTTATTTCAGGGTAGTATTTAGAGAGGGGTGAAATGAAAAGAAAGTAAGTAGTGCCTGAAGACTGAAATTGTGGCTAATACAAAGCAATTTATCCTTATCTATAGATTATGATAAGTACATACAGCTTTAATGTAGTTTCTATGTTCTATCAAGTGTTGCTAACACTGTTTGTTTGCTTTCTTTTCAAACAGAAACTCGTTCTCTCATTTACATTACACTAAGCAGGTGCCTGATTGTTCGCGCATTTTCATGATCAAATAAGGCTATGAAATTAATGTTTTCACACATGAACTTCTTTGGAGACTTGGCCTAATGTAGCAGGTTGATGGGACATCAGTTCTTCATTTACCTGTTGTCGTAGCTCAAGGAATCTTTGACTTGTACCTTTGTTGTGAAAGCTTTGTACTTAACTGCTATTGGTGGTTGCTTTTGATATTTTGAGCTTCACTGTGCTTGAAGTACACTAATAAATAGAAGATAATCGAAACACTACAGTACAACTCAGGATTGAGGAAGAACACTTACATCGCAACATTGACGAAAATGCTCTGGTGAGAACATGATCTAATACACCCTGTAACAATGAGTCGTTCGGTATGGACAAAAATACTTAATTATATATTTACAGGCCAGCAATTTTTTGTTTCCTCTGATTTCGTGTTCCTAATACTTCTTTCTGTGAATATCAAATGTGTTTCTTGCTCAATATTGAGGTGAAGCTTCCTTTCCATACTGATTTGAAGGGATTTTTTCTTGCAAATGATAAGATTTGCGCGAGAGGCGTAGCTAGCTGGGGTGTGGGGGTGTTACACCCCCCAAAAGTCGGTGATCTCGTCGGTAAATTTTGACTAAATGACTTACGTCGGTACATGATTGCATGCTTTGCTATGACGTAATCAAAATAGCGTTCAAAATGCCCTTTCTAACATCAATTTTCCCCCATAAAAGAGGGAACTCTTGCTAAGAAAACGCATCTGTAGGTAAATTAAAACCTCTGTCGGCAGTGGCAGCCTGGCAGGGGGCCCAAAGGCTGTAGTCTCCCCAACGAAGCGTTGGAAAGGGCACCGGAGAAGTGAAAAGGATGCTGAAGGAGACAAAAACTAATGTGGGAATAAAGGACAATAAATTTAAACCTGGAAGTGAGCAGCACATTCGAGCTGCAAGTGTAAGAGGTAGGACACTAAGGCAGATATCAGCTAGATAGGGATATCGAGTTAGGTATCAAACCATTTCAAGAGCGGAATGTTACAGAGGCTGCTGTAGTAAGAAATTTATAGTTATATTTCATCACATATCTAGCTATATTTGAACTTCACATGAATTTTTCGTTATAACTAGCAAGTAAACTCAAGGTCACCAAGCTGCAATGCCCAGCAAATTCAACAAGTCAAAAGCTTATTGAAGGAGAGCTCTTGGTCCCAGTGCTCAATTTTGTATCTGGCAAAATAGATATGACAAGTCTTCTTTAACCTCTGTCCATTATTGCATAAAATAGGGAAATCTTTATGAATGCACTTCACCTTCTGAATAAGATATTCATTTCCATGCACGATTCCAAAACTGGGCAATGAGGCTACTGGTAAATATAAAACAGGTATTTTTGGCAAATATGCTAATGATGATGAAGCATCAGGTCAAATTCAAACAGACATTGATAGTTGAGATAGGACTTAGTGTACTGAAGCACTCAATTCAAAGAAAGACTTCGATGAGAACATGTATTCCTTCTCTGACTAGAGATCAATGATTGCTTGTCTCATTTTATAAAGGGCCGTTTTCCGACGTTCTAGAGGGCTTGGTCTCCCTTCTATTCTGTCAATAGTCCCCTTAACATACAGCTTATACAATTTGCAACTTTAGCCAAATTTTGAAGGGAGATAGTTTTTACCCGTAGCTAGATTCTTTGGGTTGATACATTTTTGTATTCTTTCATGACATTCAATGGTTAATTATGTTGTTTCAGCCATAGTACCCATAGTGGCTTTACCAATTACAATTTTAATTCATGGTAGAGGGGACGCTAACAAGTTGTTTGCCGTCCCTGACAGAAATAGCCAAGCCGCCATTGTCTGTCGGTGAATTCACAGTTATATCAGCTTATTTCGTTAAATTATAGCTTTACAGCCCATCCCCCCCCAGAAAAAGAGGCCACGCTACGCCACTGATATGCGCATTTTTCTGGCAATGCTGATAGGCGCAAACCAAGCCAGCTAAAATTAGAAGCTGTTGCTTGACCTAGAAGTATACTTTATTATCATGCTTGCTATCATATTTAAAAAAACATTTCCTATAACAGCTTGCCAACGAATTTACTCATATTGGGATTAAAGCTTATGTATTCTCAGCAATATGGCAATCTAGATTTGACTTTCTTGCAAAATTACATCTTCTAAGCTTCCATTTTAGGCCTTATTTAAGCTCTACAAGCTTCCCTGCTCGATCAAACACAGTTTCCTACACTCTTTCTCCTACATACTCAAATGAAATGGAAAGCTAGGTCAAAAACATAAACGACGTCTTACGTCACTTATCAGCATGTTATGCCTTCCTCTGTATTGTCATTTTTCACGTGTCATTTCTATGGCTGGTCTTGCGAAGGCATATATGTGAGATACGAAGGCATACATGTAAGATGCCGTTGATATTTTTTTGACCTACAAGCAAGGTTGTGCATACTTTTATTGATTACTTAGCTGCAAAAAAGCCTTCATTAGAAATTCATGAAGATGGTTGTTAAAATTTTCCTTGACTTAAACGAATAACGAAGATTAGATTTAGCAAACCCAGGAGATCATTGCTACATAATCAAGATTAAAAGTTAAAGCTAATCAAAGATCTACTTATTGAACGTTTTACAGATATGTTTTCCCTTTGCTAACAACAGTACTTTTTGTAATAATAAGGTTTTACCCAGTATAGGCATTAATCCCTACTTGCATTTGACTTCAAAGAGCATTATTTTCATATAGAATTGTCAGCTGTTAAGTTAGACAACAATGCTTTAGTCTGCAAAGCTCCTTGAACTGCCAGTCTCGTGGTAAAACTGCCTGTAGCCCCTTTGAGCCTTGAGGAGGAAAATCGTCCTGTATCTTGATGATTAAATCTCAAGGTCAACAATTCTGTTGGAGGCACTAACATGCTAGAATGTTCATCTTAGGAGTATTACCCCCATCGTTCATCTTGAAGTAACTTTCCTGTCCTTTGTAATGAAAATTTTCTATATTCTCTTGTTGCATCACCTCTTACATAAAACAGTCTAAAAAGTTGCCAAGACCTGTCTTCACAACGACCCTGTAATTTAAGCGATGAGAACGATTATAGAATCTCTTTTCATAGCAGATGTACCTCGCTTATAAGCTATGGCCTATTTCTAATCAGCATCTTTAGTTTGAGCCAGGGGCGCCAACCATCGCAGACTGGGGGGTTTGGAAGGTCACACCCTAAAATGACGCCATCTGATTGCCACACCCACTTCAAAACCAGATTCCTCACCTAAAAGCATATATTTTCTCATCAAATTTGGACGAATTAGAAAATTGATCTTGGTGAGAACTGCATGGTGGCATAGAAGTAACCCCCTCTTTACGCTGCCTCTGATATGAGCACTAATATCTTCTCAAGATCTGATCCATCTTTCTATCGTTCTTCGTTTTGGAAGAAACATGTTGCACAATTACGGACAAACAGCTGAGTTGAGAATTTTTTCAGTAACAATGCAAATTTTTCAATATTAGAAAACACTCACAAGTTAACATTTCTCTCTGTATAATCTGCGTCTTACAATAGAGCCACCCACTCCTTGAAAGTTGCATTGTGCAAAATAATAAAAGCTAAACAGATTGTTCCTTTATCAAAGCTTTCTGCTTAAAAGCAATATGCTAAATTCATATACTTTTTCTGTTATTGTTCGGATCCAAATTTGTTGGAAAGCGTAGCTTAATTATGACCTTCAGTAGGAGGACCACGAGAAGAAGCATGACCATAGTTTTCAATGTATATACACACGTTTTATGAGAATATCTAACTTCTTGCCGAGCCTCAATATTCTTAAACTTTTCTGTCTAAGATTATTCTTAAATTACTCTTAAGTGTCAAAGGTATAGCTCTCTCTGGAAACGAAAGGAGTATATTCAACTCTTTTTTGAAAGATTTAAAATATTTCTCAAATCTTGCCCTTGATAAGACAACTGTGAGGTGTTTTAATATAAGATGCAAACTTTTTTTTGTAAGACTACCTAACTTTTTGCCGAGCTTCAATATTCTTCACTTTTTCTTATTTTGAGCCTAAAAATTATTCTTAAATCATTTAAATAGTCTGTTGATGCTACAGAACTTTACCACAGCACGAAAAAGCGGCAACATTCTTTTGACATAATGTGTTAGGATCTGTGTTAATGGGTTAATGTGTTACATTAACTGCATCTGGATATATATATATGTCAGTTAACCTTTAGGTCATTATACGACATTTTCATACTCTGATGAGTGTCGGACAAAAAAGCTTTTAAGTATGTCAAAAAATGTTGCCGCTTTTTCGTGATGTGGTAAAGTTCCTAAATTATTCTTTAAGTGTCAAATGTAGCTTGCTCTGGAAACGAAGGGAGTATATTCAACTCTTTGTTGATATCTTACTTCATCATAAAGCAATTCGAATGAGGAAAATAATAATAAGTGTTGCACTGATAGCATAAAAATTAATCTGAAAGCATCATCATAGATTGAATACACCAAAATGCCAAACCTCGATGAAGCTTGAGCCTTGCATTATTCTTACATTATTCTTAAATTTCAGCGATTCTTAGCCTTAATATTCTTATAAACTTTATTCTTATGAAATATAAAGTGTGCATGCAACCAGAATTTTTTTTCAATATTTAAATGTTTTTAATCGTGGTTCTTCGGCTGATCTCGATTTGAGTATCCAAGTCTCTTTTTCTGTTGCTTTTCATTTAAGGTAGCCATGTTTATCATGCTCCCAATGGCATCGTTCTTGTAAAAACGTTTTGCTGCGTTGTAATATTTGATTCTGTTGAAAAAATATTCTTTAACGTGCTTCCAAGAGTGTGGAAGTGTACCTGCTCTTAGTTATAAAACAGTTCTGCCATGTTTTGAAGTTCTCTTGATCAAGTTAACAGGTAGAATACTACGCCGCTTAGGGCATTTTGTAATAGTTCATCTTTAAGTTATGCAGGGCTATTTGATGATCNCAGCAAATTATCAAAAAACATAAAGCTACTATGAAGGCTCGATGGAATGAGAAACAGTACACTCTTTATACTTTTCTATACGAAAACATTTTATAAGAAAGTGAGGCTCAAATGGTCAAAATCTTAAGAAAATCTTGAGAAAATCACAAGGCTCAACTTCCAAGAGTTACTGTTTTCATTGGTCAAAAATCGATATTTCGTCGTTGTTGCATTCAAAATGATAAAGATGGAATTCAAATTTTAAGTATACAATATTGTTAACGACATTGTAAGCCATTTCAGTTAGTTAATTTCGTAAAAACGTAAACTAACGCTATTTTCATGGGGAAACTTTGAATAAACTACTAGAATCAGTGCAAAAGTACACGTAAAGCATGTTTGTTCAATGAATTTCACTCAGTTCCTCGAAATTTTCCTCCAACAATGTTCCATGCAATGTTGTTCATTGTAACTGGCCTAATAACTGGCCTAATGGGCCTAAGTATGCAAACACTGAAAAAACAAGAATGGACAGAGGTTTCATGGTGAAACAATGTTTATAATGCTAAATTCAGTGTAGAAACACGTGTAGAACATAGTTTGGCCATAGAATACATGTATTTCCAATGAATATAACGTTTTGAAAACTATTGCGACTATTGCAGCTTATAAAGCGTTTTAAAGCTGCATATAGTAGTAAAAGTTAGGAAAAATTTAAGAAAATTTCAGGCTCAGTTTCAGGAAAGTTAAGAAAACTGAGACTCTGGCAAAATAATGATTTTCTTATAGAAAAAACATGTAAAAGAATCAAGTCTGTAAGAATATTGACGCTCAAGATTGCTGAAATTTAGGAATAATTTAAGAATAATGTGAAGCTCAAGTTTTATCAAGACATAAGAATCCTTTTGTATCCTTTTTATGTAACTGCTATCAGATGTAGTTTTGCATTATCGATACACAATATAAACTCTTGCATACTTTTATGATGTAGCAAAACATCAATAAAAATTGGAATACTTAAAGTTTTAGACAAAGCTACACCTTGGTGTTTAAGAATAATTTAAGAATAATTAATTAGAATCAGAAAAATTTAAGAAAGGTTCGGAAACAGTCAGGCATTCTTATGAAAAAAGGAGTGTAAGTTGATTGATGCAGACTACTCTCCCAAAGAAACTCAGAATTGCGGAAGGAGAGTATATCATACGAAGGAGAGCATACCGTACTATAGCCAAATATAGCTTTGAATATTCGAGTGAGGTATTCGAATATTTCATAACAAGATACTACTACTTTGATCTAGTAACATTCTCCCCCAATCTTTTCTAGTATGGACTGATGCATCCAACCATCTAGATCGCGATGCACCTCCATTCCCAAAGCAACTTGCACCTATACTATATTTCCTCTTATTAACACCGGCCTCTATTAAACGGGGCCATCTATTACATGCCACATACAAGGAGTGGATTGATGACATCAGTGGCACTGAAGCATCATTTTTTGGAATAAAATCCTCTTGCTTGCAGAACATTTATAAAGCATATAGTACTTCTAGCTGCACAACATATGCATGCCACTTGTAGTCATATACATCCAATTAATGCCATACCAAACCATGGAAATTTTATAAGCACCGCAGCGTTTAAAAGAGGAAATACAATATCCTTGTGGATCCGAACCAACTACGCTATCACTCGGTAAAGGGGGCCCATTTGAATTTCAGCTTTTTCAGCTTCTAAGTCAGTACTTCTCATCATTTATTGCAAAGCCCCCTAATCGGAAGCTAAAATATCTCGCGCGCCCCACTCACTAGAAATAAGATCATCTATAAAAATTGCATACGCACACCTGTTCCCCGGGTTTGTACGCGTGCCAATCAGTATCACTTCGTGCCCCCAAGGGGAGCGCACCCCACTATTTGAGAAACGCTATCCTAAGTTACCTTCCAATCTCCTTCATAGGTAAATGGCTCAAGGAGAACCAGCCGTGCTAGCATCGAAAGCCCTGCTGGTTGGCGTGAAAGAACAAAAGTGACGTTGGCATTTCCATTAGAAAGGCAGCACTCTTGTCCTGTTTGCAAAGATGTTCTCCGCTACCCTGTCAAAATTAACTGTGGTCACAGACTATGCTACAGTTGCCATCAAGAAGTTTCAAGGTAACCTAGCACCTCGTTTGATTTTAACAATATTCTGTGATAGTACTCTTGTATCTCTATTAGATGGGCCCCCGTCTATTAGTGTCAGGAGGATTACCCCCTGTTGCTTAATACAGAGGCGTCGAAACGATTTCAAAGTGGAGGGGCCTAGTCACGAGGGTCGGGTATACGGTCAAATAGTGAAGCATGGTATTCTGTGAAAAAGTAGGGTCCAGTTCCCCCCTGCCCCCGGGTTTCGACAACCTTGTATCAACACCTTCCTTCTATTATATTTTACAAATTATCATAATCAGAACACGAAAAAATTTAATTGCCTATTGATAATACAATTTACCAGCACAAACCACCTTCTACTAATACCTCTGTTCTATTGAAAATTGCCAACATGCATACCCCCTTCTATTAGCACTCCCTTTTATTGAAAAATGGTCAAAATAAATACCCACTTTCTATTGGCACCCCTTCTATTAAAGATTTTCCGGCATGAACACCCCTTATATTATCTCCCCTTTCTATTAGCTCCCCCTGCTATTACCTCCCCCTTCTATTATGCTAGAGTAAGAGTACTTCATAACATTCAAGAAAATAGAATGCTTCCAGGCCAAGTTGCAATTCACGTAAAATATTGCCATTGCTAAATGATTGTAGCATTCAATTTTAAAGCGACAATGAAGAAGTTTTCCAATAAAAGTGCCATACCCGGGAGTGCAAATTAGTGGGTTTGGTGTGCAACACTCCAAAAGAGTTCTGTCATTCTTTCCATATACAAAATTATACACCAGGGAACGGCAATCCTTCTTTTATGGTACCCCAATATATGAATCCTAGTACCCTGGTCGTGCGACAAGTGTAATGAGCACTTGCCTATTCTTACGATAACCCACTACTAACGGAGTGATGGCCCAGTGGTAGAGCGTCTGCCTCACAACCAGTAGGTCGTGGGTTCGAGCCCTAGCCGAGTCATACCAAAGACTACAAATGATACTCACTGCCTTCTCGTCTGGCGCTCGACATATGAGAATGAAGTGGGAAAGTTAAGTGGATCAGCCCCCCGCTGTAGCCTTCATTGCATTCGAAGACGCGTGGCCTAGGGCTGTAGAAAAGGAGATAGTCGCCGTCCTATGCGCCATTGGGCGCGGGAAAGGACTTTGACTGTTTTGAGTACCTTGGTCAGTGGACCATGTTAATACTCACTTGGTAGGCAGGAGTTTGCCCTTCCCTAGCTTACATCCCTTCCACCAATTCTTCAAAGTTCTCCTCAAGCCACACTATGTGCCATTGCATTGATATTGAAAAGGTTATCATTGCACAAATGGAAGAAGAATGCTAACGAATGAAGAGCGATAATTATTCAAGTCAGTGTAACCAATTTGGATTGTATTGAAGTGACAATGATTTATTGTCAACCTCTCAACTTTCTTTCCACCGCACATATGGAAATAATAAAAGTGAAACGTGCCACACAATAGAATCAGTTGATGTGTAAAAGTCTAGCTGTAAATGATCCCCTTGTGAAACTTTTGCTTAATCATTAACCATTGTTCATTTTGATTAAGGGTGGAGCCAAGATGCCCCGTTGATCAGTCTCCATTTGACAAAGGAAAGGTAAGACTGATAGAACTACTGTATTTCGTTCATGAGAAGCTCTAAGTTTACAGTTATAGCGATAAAACTTCGATATTCTCTATCACGGTATTAAATGTAACTCGCAGTTTGAGGTAGATTTGCAATTGGGATTTTGAAACTTTTGTATTTCAGTAATTTCTCTCTCCGTATATCAACTTTGCATATTATTAGGAGTAAATCTCAGAAAAGCTAGGTCAAAGCACTTCTAAATGATAATTTGCACACCTCAAGTTAATCAAGGAGTTTATGATGACTATATCTTTGCGATGGCCTAGTTTGCATATATCATAAGAACAACAAACATCATAATACGATCGGGGACTGTGTGGGACGCGTCAGAAAGATAGAAACCCTTCTCATCCTTACAATTTGTATGACATCGAACTGGGAAAAACTGGGGTGTTTATTTTCGCACGTTCTCATGCATCATGCAACGGATCTGAGGCTCCCAATGTATACTTCTTCGAATGGACAAAGACGTTTATCTTACCGCGGAGCCATGTTATGGAATAACCTTGCAATTGGTGTTAAACAGGAACCCTCCCTTTCAGTTTTTAAGAAAAGGCTTCTCTTAGATAATTAACTTAATTAGGATTTTAATATTTTTCTTTCAATTCCACAATTACTTATGCTTATACTAGGCTTTTAGGATGTTTGTATTTTAATTTCTACCTTTTCCGTTATTTATTGCAAGTAGCTAAGTGGAGGGCCCCTTGGAAGTCAGCTTCATTGCTGAAGGGTGTCCCTCCTTAAATATATTAAATCAAAATGAAATGAAAATACAAGTCTGTAAGCATCAAACCCCCTCCATCCCACACCCACCATTTTTACGATCTTTATGATATATGATAACCATGCTTTAGTACCTGCTAAGTTAGAGCTTTCGAAATAGATAATTTGAGATTACTTGTATAAAACTTTAACAGCCGAGTGTGGATAATGAATTCAACAATGAAATAATGGAGCTTCAAGTTATATGCAACAACCACCAATGGGGATGCAACTGGCAAGGAGCGTACAAGGAAGCATCGGTAAATAACAGTATACATTCTTTTTTATAAGAACCAGTAAACGAGCGGTTCAGGCTGGCTGTTCTTAGTTTTTCCCAAATTTTGAGGTTGAATTGCTCTTAATTTGTTCTAAAAGTAGTAATGTGTAGGCCATTTAGAAACACAGAACGACAATATACAAGACAACATCGTATGTTTTGATTGATTGAGAGCTAAATGCTATAACCAAGATTGCCTCTATTGCACATTAATGTTTTATTGAAAAAATTTTATAAACAATTGTGAATAGACAATGTTCGCACAGTATCTAGTTTCGCTAGGAGCAACTAATTTGCTAATTCTCCTCAGATTAACAAGGAAAGACCTTTTCATGTCCATTTGTTAATTGAAAGCTTCTGCATCACTTTTTAGAAATACATTTTACGACAAGGCTTCAGGCTCAGCCTTGTTCTTACTTTTCCACCAAATTTTATGCTCGTGCTCTTATAAAATAGAAGATAGTGTATTAGAAGCTAACTTTTTGCTGATTCTCAATATTCTTAGATTTTGCTGCTTTTGAGCCTGTAATTTTAATTATTTAAAATTAATTATTCTTAAATTATTCTTAAGAAATCAAAAGATTTATTCAGGTGTTTGTTGATGTTTCATTTTATCATAAGGCAAAATAGAAGCCAGTCGAAATTGTAGATATTGCATCAATAGTACAGATGTTAATTTGCAATCAATGCTATAGCTCAAATATACAAAAATTAGAAGCCTTTATAAAATTTGAGCCTTGTATTACTCTTAAGCTATTATTATTATTTTTATTGAGAAACTAATGAATATTGCGATTCGCTGTACCTATTATGTGTTTTGCTGCAGAAATACGTCGTGAACGAATCCTGAGCTTTTGGACTTTTGATTAGATTTTAATTTCTTCTCTTTTCTTTTTGTACATTCTGTCTTTTTTCTGTTTCACATGTAGTATCAGTAGTTAGCCAATATTACACTACCTATATTTAGTGAGCTGTACTATTGTATTGTTAAAATATATCCAATGAAATGAAGTTTTAAAAACAATTATAATTTTTTTTTTGTAAACTTCAGCCACTCTGAGCCTCAATATTCTTATATATTTTATTCTCACAAACAGAGTGTACATGCATGTCATTCATACATTCTTTTTTATAAGAAGTATTAATTTTTTGCTGAAACACAATATTGTAAGTTATTCTGATTTTTTAAGCCTAAGATTGTTCTTGAAAAACAAAGGTGCAACTTCAATAATTAAAGAAATATATTGACGTCTTTTTGTCGATGTCTCATTTTATCATGAAACACAACAAGAGTGGAGCAGAACAATTAATATCATATCAATAATACAAAGGTTAATTTGAAAGCTTTTAGCCTTGATGAAGCTTGAGCCTTACAGTATTCTTAAAATATTTTCCAGTTTCAGCAACTTTGAGATTTAATATTATTATAACATAAGAGCAACATCAAAAGTGCTTTCTTATTTAGCTTGATACTGAAGTTGAATGACGTTGAAACGTCGCTCAGCAAATTATCACAGCTTACAATTGCTTTTAAGTGTCGAGAACGAAGCATTTTTGCTAAAATACCGAGAGCTGTGCAGGTGACTAATTTGCATAATTTCAATTGTCAAAACAGTAGTCAAAACCAATTCCGTTAATCATCATTGAACAGTCTCTCCTAATGAAATTACTGCTTTTTACTGTTTTTTTATCGAGGGCTTGATCAGTCGAAGTAAGGCGGTCCATCTTGTTTCACGTCTATCAAAGGTTCTTTTGTTTCGAGATAGCAATCTCAGGTGGCACTTCTTTCAACTACATTAATAGCAAGAGTAAACCTAAGGCTGAGTTCACACTGCTCTGTTTTTGTTGATATCTGTCAACCGTTCATGCTGTTCCGTTTTTGTACATATATCCAGATAAAAATACACTTTCTTTTTTATAAGAATACCTAAATTTTTTCCGAGCCTCAATAATCTTAACTTCTCTGATTTTGAACCTAGAACTATTCTTAAAGTATTCTTAAATACCAAAAATGTAACTTCGCCTGAAAATTTAAGCCAAGAATCGTTGTAATTTAAGAACAATTCAAGGATAAAGCAAGGATCAAGCTTCGTTAAGACTTCGCTAATTTTTGTGTGTTCGAGTTATGGTATTATTTGTAGATTAACTTTAATAGTGTCGATATAATAACTATTGTTCTGCTCCACTTTTGTTTTATTTATGAAGAAATAAGAAAACAACAACAATTCGAATATATTACCTTGAATTTCAATTGAAACAAGATTTCTGGTACTTGAGACTGATTTAAGAATAATCTTAGTCACAAAAACAGAAAAATTTGGAATACAAAAACTCAGCAAAAATTTAGGTATTCTTGTAAAGAAAAGGTATACTAATAGATATTTTATTTCCAAGCATGTCAACTGAAGTTCTTAAGTCTCTATAAAGCCTTTCTTATGTTGCACAAGTTTTGTCAAATGCATTATAGGTAGGCATTATCAAGCTCTTGTTCAATACTTTTGACAAAACATTTTCAACCTTCTTCATCTCCCATCATTACCACAATCATTCATTTTCATATTCTATTTATTCTTAACTCATTCAATCCTTATAATATTCATTTTATTTCATCAATTTCTGTATCTTTCATTTACCTCCTTTTTAATTTTCTACTTGAATTACATTTTTTACTTTTTTCACTTTTGCCTCATTCAACATTCGCTCATTTTTTT
>OLMO02000262.1:5842760-5854121 GCA_900291935.2 Cassiopea xamachana | reverse complement strand
TTTGTTTTAACTTAGTCACATGATGAGAAGTGTGACTACTCAGATATTCTCTGTGCCAATGATTGTGGAGCGAAGTTCCAGAGAAGATTCTTGCAAAAGCACTTGGACAAAGACTGTCCAAAGCGCATCATTCCATGCGCATATTGTGATGACAGACATTTGAGAGAGGATAAGAGGGTAAGCGAACCAGATAAAGCAATATTCTTACCATTTTGATTTCTTGCTTACTCAATCCAAATACACAATAGCAAGTTGTTTACTAATCAAAACCTATTTAGTAATTAAATCAACGTTACGTAGGTACATGTTTTTAAATAAAAATCGAAACTCGCTGGCTTCAGCCTGGGCGTTTCTTAATATTTCGTTCAATGACAATAACAGCCCAGCTTAGGCAATTGTGATGCAAGGAAAAGGATGCTCAGGTTTTGTGAGGCATGTAATGGATGCTCATTCTATTTTCTTGCTAGTTTGATCAAAAATATACTAATAAAAGCAGTTTTTGCAATGACTATTTGAAACTCAGCCTGCCTGTGTTTCTTAAATGTTTCTTAAGTTTTGCCTAATTTCAGACTCATTTTGCTTAAAGACATGTTGCTTTTAAAAAAACGTGTATGTTCATTTCTCGCCTATTTGTTGAGGATTTGGTTTCTTGTTATGTTAATTGTTTGAAAATATGTTTCAACATTTTGCATTGTCCCATCCAAAACAGATTGCTTCTTATCGATACTTATATACTGAAAGCACTTATCAGCACTTATC
The DNA here is from genome assembly GCA_900291935.2 of Cassiopea xamachana. Taxonomy (NCBI): domain Eukaryota; kingdom Metazoa; phylum Cnidaria; class Scyphozoa; order Rhizostomeae; family Cassiopeidae; genus Cassiopea; species Cassiopea xamachana. The sequence continues at coordinate 5,853,362 of OLMO02000262.1, read as the reverse complement.
TTACGATTTCAAGATTATGTTTACTTCCAGATGCTTCTATTCCTAAATGCAATCCAACAGCATGCTTGTTCTTAAACTTTTATCTCAAAGAATATGCTAAACGTGGAAAGCACACTCCATGTTGAATTTCTGCTATATGCAAAGACTTTTTGACTTCTGGAAGTTTTAAAATGTCTTTGACCAACAATTGTTGTTACAGAAACATCTTGAAGAATGCAAGAAAGTTCCTCTACCGTGTCCAAACAAATGTGACAAAAAGTTGACAATTGCCAGGGAAGATGTAAGTTCAGTGTCCTTTTAACAAGCTTGATCTTGTCTCACTTTCCATTTAAACTTCCCCCATTTTCTCAGTCTTCCTTTGTCGGGGCTTTGTAATAGGCCCTACGGCCTTTCCCTGACATTACTTACTTAAAAAACAATATAATTATCTGGAAACCTAGAAAAATCTCATTTTTCAACGGATGTGATGCTTTTAGATATTTATTAATTCCAAGGTTATTGTACTATAGAAGCACATACATTTCATAGTCGTATAAATCTTACCCTAAGCAAAATTTCAAAGCATTTTACTATGAAGCTACAGAAACGTTATTGAGCAACTATTTCAAATTTAATATATAACTGAAAACATTGAAATTTGCAATGGGAACTAGGTGACTTCGTGTCTTTTCCTGCTATGGACGGGACCTCCAATGTATCTTAGTTGTATTTTAAATGTTTTTTCGCTATAGACAAAAAAGCTGAAATGAAGTAAAAATATATGAAATGAAATGAATATTTTATGTAGTAGTACATACCGCGAATCTTTCGAATAAGTTATACGCCCCATCTTGAATTATTACTTTGCAGCTAGACGCTCATATTGAGCAGGACTGCCCAAGGACCAAAATCATGTGCCAGTACGAGGACATTGGTTGTTCTCACAGGGTGAGTTATTTCTTTTCTATCTTTAGAGCTAGCACAAAAATTAATCTATAAATGCGTCTTCTTATGATATTTAAAATGATGTAATGATAGTACAATATTTAGGGCCTGTTCATATGGAGAATGTTGCCCCGGTGTATTCCCGGAGAAGCGAAAATCTCGGTGAGCCGGGAAAATAATTTGTGACTTGTCATATGGAGGTGTCTTCCCGTTTTGCCGGGGAAGTTATGACTACATGACCTTTGCAAAAAAATACTATTTTCCCGCTTTGCCGCGCGTGGAAATGTGTTCATATGGTAAATATGCTAGCCAGGAAAACATTGTCTCATGTGAGTGCTTTTGTAGTATCATGTGGTGCTTTTGTAATATCGGTTGATCGAGATTCCCGCTTCACCGAGAAAATGCTAGGAAAACTTTCTCCATATATGGAGAAAGTTTTCCCGCGCAGACACTTTGACAGGTTTGCTTCTTCAGCTAGTTAGCTGCTATAAACCAGAAACATGCTAAGGAAGTGAATTACAAACACAAATAGAATAGAAATCAGACGCAAAAAGACGACAATAATTTTCAGTTTGCAAAACATGTTTCGGATATTGCTTTATCAATCTTCAGTTGCTATATTACTAAATTGCTAAATAGAACACACTAATAAACGTTGCAAAGTCAATAGAAGGTGTAACGAAAAATAATTCGAATAATGAAGAGAACGAAAATCGTTGAAAGGGCTAGAATGTTAAGGAGAAATTGTAGTGCTGGGCCTGTTTGTTTAAATTGGATCCCTACGTCAAAATATGCAAAGCCTCTTTAACTTTAAGTTGATGGTACATTTTAGCCGAATCGATAACTTTAAAGCAGCTCTCATCACAAGAATCTTTACATGTTTTAGAACCTTGCAGGTGTGTATAAACGTGTGAAGTTTTATCTGTGAAAAGATGTAAACACCTGCAAAGTTCTATTTTGCTCCCAGTGTCATCAAAATTTTGATGCGAACTTTTTTCTTGTAGTCATAATTTGTTCAAGTCATTATTTCAAACTCTATCTGATTGGATCTCTTAAATATTTCTTAATAGACATGTTTCTTTTGTAAAAAAACGTAAACTTGAAAACTGCTTTTAAGGCTTTCTCGCGCATTTTGTCCCATCTGCGGCAGGGAATGGCATCTTGCTGCATCATTTTCCTTCATGCTAAAAATCTGAAACTTAGCTAGGGATTCTTCTCTGGAGTTCCTCTAATGTAACTTTGTGAAAGAGTATAGTCATTCAATATGAAACCCTGTATATAACTTGATATGACTTGTTGAGTATCAAAGACTACAGATATTCTCTCTTCTATACTAATGAACTTTCATCCAAGCACTTAGACGGATTTAGCGGAGGTGTATGTGTGATATCCCCTAATGTTGTTTTACCATTCGGTAAATTCTGCAATGTTTTTTGTCCATTCGGTAAAATCTACAATATTTTCATACCGTTTGGTAACGTTCATCATAATAACCGTCTTTTTGTAGTAATAGGATTTCTTCTTGATATTCAAAACTTTATGTTTCTACAACAAAAAGTAAATTGAAAGATGGGGAAAGTAATGGACGTGAAAAATGGGTGTGACTTCATTTTTTTAGCCATCTGAAGGGCGTGGTGCACAACATCCTTCACAATCCCACACCTTCCCCATTAAGCACCTTCTAAATCCGTCCATACACAAGCGTTTAGATTAATTAACCGTTTTGCATCTGGCCAGTGCTTGAGATAAATGTAGTCATACATACAGGTGCGACATTAGTTCAAAGTACTGCCGCATCTGCATGTATGATTGCATTTATCGACAAAGTACTACTTTGTCTTTGAAACTTAAAACCTTCCTTTTCCAGGCTAGCCGTGAAAAACTGCCAAAGCATTACAAAACTGGGATCATTGAGCACGTGCGTTTGATCTATGATCTCGTTATGGAGCATAACAAAAGGCTTGAATCACATGATGTGCAACTTCAGGATCACTTAAATCTTCTCCAAAACCACCAAGAAAGACTAGCAGATGTCGAACGCATTTCACGGAACCAGCTCATTTGGCGCATAGAAGATTACACAAGGAAGCTAAAGGAGGCAAAGGCAGGCTCCTTACCAACACTATTCAGTCCGAGTTTTACTACAAGCAAGCATGGGTACCGCTTGGCAGCATCTGTATGCTTGAATGGCGATGGAAAAGGCAAAGGGACCCATATCTCTGTCTTTATCAGTGTCCTCAGAGGTGAGAGTGTTTCTAGTACCTTTAGCACCCTACGGAGCAGTAGCGGATATTAAGGGGGTAAGTGGGACAAAGTGCCACGCCCAGGTGCCATCGAGGCAGCAAATTCTCGGCAAGAGCAGTGAACCAAAGGCTAAATACACACCTTTAATAAGAAAATCATTATTTTTCTTGAGCCTCAATTTTCTTGCAAACTTTTTCTCATGAAAAGCACCTGCAATCGATAGATACTGCTGAGTAAATGTCGATAACACGTTTTCTTCAAATGTAGTCGGAAAATTCAGCACCCTTGTCCCCTCCAGATTTTTCTTGAAAACCAGCCACTGCTATGTGAGAATTAGAGAAGGGGACAGAAAGCCAAGTGTCTCCAATCACCCTTGCCAAAGTAAGGGAAAGTAGCATAAATCCCATTCGATAAAAATATGTTGATTTCAGGATAAAGTTAATGTTCCATTACTTTCAAAGCATGACATGACTTTCGACAGCATGATTAAAGATATTTTCTATTCAGATATAGGCATCAAGGTAGAAAAAGCACTAAGTTTTATATGACATAATTTACTGAATGAATTCATAAATGTTGAAATGACTAACAGAATAAAGGAGAATTGGCAAAAATGTTATTCGAAGAAGACAGTTTCGAACTTGAACGAAACATAATATTTTGCACCAAGACGGTAAATCATTTACGTATACTCAAGCAATGACCATTAAGGAAAATAAGCAAACCCTTTAGCATCAACGCCTGATGCCAATCCATAAAGCGGGATCATTGGTTCTGAATTCTCTATTTTGTACTTAACTTCACATATGTTCATTTTTCCTCTCTCTTTGCCCAGGGCCTCTTTTAGCATATAAACTAATAAAATAAATTTAGGGGGGCTGGAAATTTTTTGCCCGAAATATCCAATAGAGCTGGAGAGCAGGCAGAAAAGTTGCCCGAATTTCCTATTGTTCTTTCAGAAAATTTACCCTAGTGAAACAGACTTCTGTCCAACTTGGGAGCTGCAGCCCCCCTGCCCCCTATCCCCTCCTACGATTATGGACATGGCTATCTTCTTACAACACAACTTCATTTTCTAACAGGTGCATACGATGCCTTACTGAAATGGCCTTTTGATTATCGTGTTACATTCTACTTACTGGACCAAACAGACGATGCTTCTGCAAGGAAACACATAAAATTCAGCATAAAGCCAAATCCATGCCAAGATAATGAACCATTCTTGGGCCGACCAAGGCTGGAGAAAAATGCAAGTTTTGGTGGTGCTAAGTTTGCAAAGCAAGAAGATATTGAAGCGCGAAATTATATCAAAGATGATACTATATTCATAAAAATAGCAGTTGACTGTGATGGCAGTAGTGAGCCATAAAAGTAAAAACGCCATTTTTGTATATAGCTAATTCACTTACTTTCAATTCTGTTGAGATAGTTCCTTGCATTAGCTGTACTAAATATCAGCCATAACTAATAAGTCTGCCACTGCAATCAGAAGCTCAAACGACATGTTCGACACTCTATAAAATGTTGTGCTGTATCGGCACTTAAGCAATAATAATAATAATAACCAATTTCTTTATAGTTGGCTGGTACATAGCTAAGTATAGTAAAAAACACTAAAATTGCTAATTAAGGCCAACTAGTGGAAGTCAATTTCTCATTGTTGATGGACTGTGATTAGGAGCGTACTCGTTGTAGGTTTGGGTAAGGACAAATCCAAAGGGCCCCGCAGAGGTTTCAAAAGACAAGTACCTTTGCGTTATTTGGAGTGTAAATGAGGAGGGGTCTCAATACTACTGACCTCCTAAGGACACTGAGTATCTCTGTTGCACCAATGACTGTTATTGTTGCCCTACTTTAAGCTCTAGTTGCAAAACCTTTTTAAGCACTAGAGACACTATGATTTCTTTCAGCACTTTAGGCCGAAGCAATGCTATTCCCCGTCAAAGCAGGGCATAGAAAGTGAAGTGGCGTTAAAATGCTCAAGCTTAGAACTTGAATACAGCTTCGCACCTTTATCGCCAGTGTCAAATAGTGATGAGGTGAAGCTAGAAAGTTCCCAGACAAGGACAAATTATTAGCAACTCTTTGACTCCAAAGACAGTACTGTGCAATGCCTATTAACCTCATACTTTGAAATAATGTTGCCATTCACTTGCNCTATGAAGCTTTTTTCAAGTCAATTTTTCCATTCATTAGATTCAAAAAGTATTTAAAAGGGTATGCACCAAAGACACAAGTATTCTCTCAAGTTCACACGCGCTTTGATGTATATTGATGTCCTTATTTATTCAAAGATATATGCTAGTATATTAATGTTAATATATATATATATATATCTACAAAAGCCAGCGGATGTACCGTATTTTTCTGACTATAAGGCGCACATAAAATCCTTATATTTGTTAAAAAATCGGCGATGCGCTTTATATTCCAGTGTGCCTTACGTATGAACAGTTTATTGTGACTGTCCGATATTATTCTGACCTTGTTCACCATCACCGCAATTCAAAAGGGGCGCTTGTCGCTGATATAAGTTTATTCTCTTCGCTTGCTGCGTAAGCGACTCCACTGGATTATCGAAGCATGATCACTGCAGGTTTTTGCGTAATTTTGACAATTATAGATAGTAGGTAATATTGACAGTAATTGTTAATGATTTGAATAAATTCTATCCTAGAAGACTATTTTATTTTGATTTATATGCGCCCTATAATACGGTGCATCTTATATATGAAAAAAGATCCATTCACTGATACTGCGTCTTATAATCCGATACGCCTTATAGTCCGAAAAATACGGTATGCATATTTATATGTAAAGTATATTCATTCTTTTGACGTTGAGATCAATTGCAATATACGTATATGTTCAGCAGCTTAAGTAGTATTTACGGGTTACATCAATGCATCGTCTTTTCCGTAGTTATCTTACAAAAATATGCACTTCTGCAGTAGATTGCACAATAAATAACTTTTAAAAAGCAAAAGGAAGTTAAAAAGAGAACAGTGCAATCTTATGGTCTTCAATTTCTTTTGTACATGTCCAAAATATATTGGCATGAATACACTTCGCTATTGTTTGACTCTCTTGCAACTTTCCTTTCGACTACCTTTCAACTACCTTTCAACTACTTTTCAACTACCTTTCAACTACCTTTCAACTTTATTGCTAGTCTGCTTGTTTTGATCTACACTTCTTTTTTATAAGACAAACATCATTTTGCCTTAGCCTCAATTTTCTAAACTTTTTCCGAAATTGAGCCCGAAATTATCTTAAATTTTTCTTAACTTTTACTGAAATTAACTGGCTAAAATGGTTTACACTTTCGTTACTAATTTTCTATACTTGAATTCGAATTCCAACTTTAACATTTTGAATGCAATAACGATGAAATTTCAATTTTTGGCCAATAAAAGCACTAAATTTTGGAAATTGAGCTTTGTGATAGTCTTAAGATTTTGACCGTTTGAGCCTCATTTCCTTATAAATCTTTTTCTTATAAAAAAAAACGTGTATGTGTAGTTCATGTGCAGAGAACAAGCCTCGCAACTGAGCTGGTGAGATATGCATTTGCAATACGAGACTAGGAAATTCTCATTTATATAAACACAAATTATAGATAAAGGAGAATCTTTATTTTGCTCCGTCCTTCACTGGCAGTGGTGCAAGGAACCTAAAAAATATGAAAATTTACACAATTTTGCAATATTTCTGTATACTGGTTTTGGTATGTTGCTTATCAAGTGTAGATCTGTATACCACATAATCCAAATGTGTTTTGAAAAATCCCACAACTATAGCAAGATTATANAATATGTAAGTCTAACAAACGGAGCTTTTGGAAATTGCATAGTGTTGATGTGTAAATCAAAAAATCCAATCTGTAGCTTTAACAAACAGAACTCGAATGCCCTTGAGCTCCTCAATCCGACAAAGTACACTGTGTATACACTACCCAACTGACTTTTGTAAACGCTCTATTAATAAATATAAAGAAATATGATTTCTGAAAATCTTGACAGCTAAAAAGAGGCTCTTCAAAATGCTCTTCAACATCAAGGTTAAAAATGCATGTTCTGGCAGAGAAAAGCATCGTTGATAGATCCATCCATGAAAAAACAACAAATACTACTGCATTATTTCTGAGATTTTCATGCGCAAAAAAACTTGGCACAAGGAAACAATAGATAGGAAGGTAAAAAGATCTAAATATCTTGACAATCAAACTGGGGATTCGGTAGTACAGGCAGGCATTGCACAGCTCTACAAACTCAAGACCATAACTTTTGGATTCTGGGCAAAAGGCCTAGCCGCCAAAAACATCGTGCCACAACGCTGCAAAAGAAAACCAATTAAAAATCTAAAATGGATAGCAAACAATGATGTAAAATGACTCTTGGGAGTTTCTGTTCCTTTCTAGCAAAATTCAACCACCAATAGTATTCAATAGGGAACGAGAAGACTAAAGAAATGAAACTGCAATCAAGTGACTTTGATCTTTTATTATAATAAATTAATGTAATTTGCAATTAAGCTATTCTACTGTCATTCTTTATGTGATATTTACAAGTCATAACATTACCAACACATTTATACCAATACCAAGCTCCAAATACCTCCAAAGCTGTCTACTATGAGCCTACAATCGACGTAACATAAAGCTTTCTCCCCCAACCTTTCACACAATCCATTTTTGCAAGTATAACTTCACGCCTTCCTGTCAAATTGGTGACGGACTCCTGTAACAAGCGTTTTATAAAACGATGACTAAAATTGAAGCTTCACAAAATTTATTAAGCATCATAATTACTTCATTATTTGTGAAGGTACAATCACGTAAATTATGCACAAACGGAGTCATATTTTACGGTATTTTACAGTCTAGAAGACAACAAAGTCCTACTTTATACTGACACTTCTCAAGGATGTGCCGAGACACTTTCTGTTGNGGGGGGGGGGCGTTCTGACCATTTGACCAACCAATGTTACTAAAAATGGTCATGGAAAACACTATAGCCAACTCTCTTGCAGTATGGCTGACTTTTTGACCAACTTAATTGTATTTTTAAAGATATTGGGGGGCTTGTTGCACCCACGCCCCATAATAAACATATCACTAATGCTACTGCAAAGAGGTTTGAAATTTCATAGATTGCAGGATCGTGAAGCTCACCTTTGGCTAAATTTCCCTAGCTGACTTTTTCAATGTATTGTAATAGATGGGCTTTTGTTTTGATGGTGAAATTGGTATTCCTCTTCTGTATTTACATTCTATCATAGCCACCCCAGTTAACAAATGAAATTCAGCCAGAAAATCAACATTAACATCAAAGGACATGGCATAGAACCGAAGATTTGAGGTAAAGGCTGTGATTTGAGAAGGAGACGTGGGCTTAAGAAAGGCGGGGATTGAACATAAAGGCGGGAGCTTCAGATTGAGGAAGGCATTGCAAATAGAGGCGGGAACTGAGATAGTGGGAGAGGATTTGAAATAGCAGTGGGAACTGAAATAGAGGAGTGGATTTGAAATAGAGGCGGGAACTAAGATACAGGAAGGGGATGGGAACAAAGGCGGGAGCTGAAATAGAGGCGTGGATTGTAAATAGAGGCGGGAACTAAGATAGAGAAGGGGGCTGGGAAAAGAGGCGGGAGCGAAGATAGAGGGAGGATCAGAGGTTGAGATAGGGAATTCTCCTATACTCAAACTAACAAGAAATTGCTCGAGAGGGCAAAATTTCTGTCAAAAAACATCCATAAGCGCAAAAATTTAAATAAATTGACTTAAATNGATAGTGGGAGAGGATTTGAAATAGCAGTGGGAACTGAAATAGAGGAGTGGATTTGAAATAGAGGCGGGAACTAAGATACAGGAAGGGGATGGGAACAAAGGCGGGAGCTGAAATAGAGGCGTGGATTGTAAATAGAGGCGGGAACTAAGGTAGAGAAGGGGACTGGGAAAAGAGGCGGGAGCGAAGATAGAGGGAGGATCAGAGGTTGAGATAGGGAATTCTCCTATACTCAAACTAACAAGAAATTGCTCGAGAGGGCAAAATTTCTGTCAAAAAACATCCATAAGCGCAAAAATTTAAATAAATTGACTTAAATCATCTGATAGCTTCACTTTCAGCTTGATCATCAGTCACTTTTTCAGTTGTTCTCTGATTACTTTGCCAAAACTTCTCGAGCAAACCATCTTTATTGGAACAGAAGTTATTGAAATCCGCCATCAGTTTGAGAGCTATGCTTGAATCATCTATTAGAAATACAAACGTTAATGCTTCACTTGATCTAAAACACCACCACCTGTAACCGATAGTAGGTACAAATGGCTTCAAAGATTAACATCCTATGGAAGAGTGCAGTGTTTTTAGGCTGCTCATTGTGGCTTACAGTGCCAGATGAAGCTAAGAATTCCAGAACTATAGATCCAAAAACTATGAATTCAAAAACGTTATAAAGCATTGGAAATGACAGGAAAATTGCCCCTGTAAAATATGAAGTTCGCTTCTTGGCTTAGAACTACTAATGTTATATTACAATTAGTATATCGTTTATTACTTTCTCAATAAGAGCGAGGTAGCACAGTGGTTAGAGTGCATGCCTCCCGTGCGGAAGATCTACGGTTAGCGCCCGACTCGATGCCCTGACTGAACACTCGCTCACTGCTCACCAAGCAGCACTTGGGAGATAAAGGCGGCGAGGAAAGGAACTGGCCACCCTACTTCACATGCCCATGGCTCAGGAAAAGTGTCCTCTCTAACAGGCACTCCCTTACATATGAAATTATACGGGACTACTTTTACTGACTTTCTCAATGATGCAAAGTTTTTGTTTATAGCTTTTATGACACTATTATGTAATAATATATTTGATGTTTTCTTTAAGCTTTTGCAGTAGACGTAAATTAGCTTCCTTTAGCTATGTGTAAACTTACTATATATAAATTCCAGTGCTAGTGGTTTTCCAAAGCAGATTTATAGACTCAAACTTCGCTCGCAGGGAGCCTTCTCATTTCCTTTTGTCCGAGGGTCTCTGAAATCTCTCGACGTCCCTGACTATTTCTACCACTGAGGCTCTTAGCACACAAAAAATGACAAAAGCGATGGCAACAAAAAGGCAAATTTTGTGATTTGTCGACCAAATTTTTGCCTGAAAGGTGACATACCGCATCTGACTGAAATAACCCATCTAACCAGGCTAAATAAATAACCACTTCTTAATTTTAATCAAAGAAAAGACACTCAAGATTAACTGTCTACTATTAAAAGTATGAAAATAAATGAAGTGCAAGGTGGTTTGTATCGAAATTATAAGAAACATACCATTGTAGCTTGAACGCCATTTTTTAGACAGTGAAAAGTTCAGACTCCAAAAGAAGCCTGTTGGAAACTTTTCATTATCGAAGTCGTTGATCAAATCATTTAGGACCGAATT
>OLMO02000262.1:5818659-5835793 GCA_900291935.2 Cassiopea xamachana | reverse complement strand
CTTTGAGAGGAATAGGTATATTCCTCACTAGCATACAACAAAAGCCATACCACAACTGGCACTTACTTTTTGGAAACCATAAAGCAAACATAATAAAAAAATTATGTGCCATGACTTTAAAGCGTATAAACAAAAGAAACATTTTGATTTCTTGCTATGAATGGCTTTTGAAAATACTGTGAAAGCAACCAAAAATTTTAAGCTACTAGTAAGTATTACATCAAAATGGAATCCTAGACAGCGTCTAATTTAGTTAAACAATAGGGGCAGAAGTTCAAAGTCAAGCTAACGCCCAGCAAAAATATGAAAATTAACCTTCAATCAGCTACGTTATCTCCAGCATAGGATCCTATTCCTACAGGCCCAATACGATTTCATTCGTTTTGAATCTGCGGTAGTTGCCAAAATTTCTTGGGACACTCACAACACAATATGAAAAACTATAACCCTCTCAGAATTTCAAACATAACGCTTTGCACGCGCCCCTTTCACCCTGAAACAATGTTAGTCTTTCCTGACACACTTGGCATAATTGTGCACGTAAAATTTTTCCATTAAGGGGGATGTTTGTTGCGTGCAGATTCAAAATGAGTAATGCCCCGGGACTTTTGAGAAGTATTGTAGGAGAAAAAAGGAATCAATTAACAGAAAAGTAGCTGAGTAGCTGAGCAAAGTCACATAAATATCAATCCAGTTTGAAACTCATGCAGCAAAGTAAATGACACGAACGATAATGTATTCCAATGTGTCATCGTCGGATAAAATGAAGTCAATGTGGATTCTTGTGGATTTGATGTACTTCCCCCCAAAACCAACATTGCTTAGGGGGAGGAGAAGAATGACTGTTGCGTGGGAATAAAAAATGTGTCCAGTGTTCCAAGACTTTTGGCGAATATTGAACCAAGCCTAAAATACCTTGAAAAATGTGTTTCCTTCCAGGAGTAAGAAGACACTCAATATTTAGCGGGATGAAATTCGGTTTATTCAATGGATTTTTCTTGAATGTCAGTGAATGGTAGTTGCAGTGGATTGCAAGTGGCTGCACAGGCGCTGGCACAAGGTGAAAACCGCATGCGATGGCTCTTCTTGCCCAATGTTGAATCTATAAAGAGGGCCTAAATATTAAAATGTGCTTGAAAATAAGCTTCTAAAATAGTTTTAGAACAGTGATATCACAACCTGCCAGAAACGGGAGAGAAAATGTGAGCAATGAGGCCCCAGGGGGATCTGTGTTCCCATGTTCCATAGAAAAATTCCAATATCTCACTTATTCCCAAAAATTTTTTCATGTTCCCCTGTTCACATTAATAAAAAGGGCAAGCCCTCTTGCTCCCTAAGAAGCCCTGGGAGGCCCTAAACACTATGACGAAAACAACTAAATAACATGCGTTTAAGCTAGAAGAAGAAGGAGAATCAACTAGCGTAACTAGGATAACTAATGGATTCCATTAAAAATTGATATTATGAAAAGTCATAATGAATATATGAATAATGAATGATGGACATACCCTTTCATTTATGATTGAAGCTGTTGACACCATCCAATGCAACTCAAGAGAAAACGATTGATCTGAACAATAGTTGTCATGGTAATAAATTGTACACCATTCTGTTCGATCACTCCTTTTATTGCTATCCAAACAGTACTCCATGCTTTTGTACATCGGCTTGCCAGGAGGCGTTAGTGATGCTGCAATCAATCATTTAATCAAAGATTAAACATAAATCAATCAGCAACTGATTTTCAATCAATCTGCAATCATTTATAAGTTAATCCTCAATCAATCATCAATTTCCATTCGATTAGAACCGATCCCATTCAATCATAAATGAATCCTCAAACAATCACCAATCTATAATCAATTAATCAATCAATCACTCAATCAATCAATCAATCAATCAATCGTCAATTCCCACTTAATTAGATCCAATCCCCATTCAGTCATAAAATCAATCCTAAATGAATTGATAATCAATCGTCAATCAACAAAAACAAATCCATCCCCATTCAATCAATTTCCACTCAATCGAGATCAATCCCTAATCCACAAAAAATTAACCCTCAATCAATCATCAACCAGCCACTAATTTACATCAATGACTTCACTCAATCAATCAATCAATCAATCAATCAATCAATCAATTAATGACTCAATCACTCAATCAATCAATCAATCAATCAATCAATCAATCACAAAGAGGAATCAGTTTGCGAAGAAAGTGCAGAGAACCCACAAAATCAACTTGCTTGACCATGACTTCTTCACTTCTATTCAAAACATAGGGGAGGGATGTGTGAGATGAGGGATCAATAGGCAAGCATACTCAATAGGTTGTTGCAAAACAGCCATTCTATTCTCCTCTGATAATCAAGCTTGAAAGGTACCCAAGCAATAACACAATTACTTTAATTAAAAAGATATTGCAAGAGTGAGCCAAACATATTTTTTATCAGCTACTGCAAAACAAAAACAACTCTCAACTATTTATTTATGAGATAATTAGTAATAAGATATTAATTAATGATTTACTTTCACTGGCTCTTTCCATTATTCAATTTAATTTATAGCTTATCACGGCATTGCCGAAACATCATAAGCCATGCCCACAACAAATTTATAGCTTAGAAATCTATTGCCGAAACATCTTAAGCTATGTCCACAACAAATTGTCAGTCAATAAAATAGTACTAGCAAAGAACTGTTTGATAGGCCATACATTAATCCAATAAAAAGTAAACTCTGATAAACACTTTATAATCTATAAGAGTAAAGTTTGTACGAATATTTAGGCTCAGAATCGCTTAACCCTAAGAATAATTTAAGAATAATTCAAGGCTCAAGTTTCACCAAAACTTAGAAATTTTATGCATTTGAGTTATAGTACTGTTTGTTGATTAAATATTTTTACTTTTAATACAATAATTATTATTCTGTTTTCTCTTTTGATTTGCTTTATGACGAAGTAAGATATCAATAAAGATTCGATTACATTCCTTTCATATAAAATACGAAATTAAACCTTTCAAATTTAACAACAATTTCAGAATAATCTTAGGCTCAAAACATGGCAAATTTACGAATATTTAGATCCAGCAAAATTAGGCACTACTCCTATAAAAAGTGTGTACACTAATACATCTGTGGCCTAGCGGTAATGCACTCGATTAAGACCAACATGGTCCTTGGTTCGAGGCCTACCGCCTGCCATTGGTGACGTCAGGAAGGGCATCCGGTCCTAAATGTTCGCGCCAGAACTAAAGCCCTCTCAGAGGCACCCTCCAAGCCTCAAGGAATTGGAGAAAACGGAGGTAAAATCGAGTAAATAAAAAGTGTGTACACCAATACATCTGCGCATTAACTTCTTATCCAATAAAGAACTCACTAGGCCCGCCAATTCTAACATAACTGTGGAATACAACTACTATGCCTATTCATAAATTATCATAATTATTGATCTATTATCATAAATGATTGACTAGAAGCCTTATTGTTATAGCAATGAAAGCAATCAGCTAATAAGTTACCTTAGCAACAAAATACCCCAGCTAATAAGTTACCTTAGCAACAAACTAGAAACCAAAGTCAGATTATACAACACCAAGGCACACCGACATACAACCGAATCATATCATGTACGATTAGATAACATGGTCGGGCAAAAATGCTCTAAAATAACTAACGTAAATTTATTTTGACCCCTCTTAAACCCCCTCTCCAAGTAGTCCCCTTTTCTGGACCAAGAAATTTAATAAGCCCCCTTTCTACTAAGCTCTCTCTCTATTGAGCCCTCCTAGAAAATATTGAAAATAAACAATTAGATTACTTTTCTCTATTTTCACACAGTAAATATTTCGTTCACTATTGACAATTTAAAAAAAATTTATTTAGCTCCCTTCTCTAATAAGCCCCCATCTAGAGTGCTTGAAATCAATAAGCATCCCCCCGAGGGCTAAAGAGAGGATTTATGGCATTATCTCGCACCAGAACAATAGATGACTGCAAAGCATACGAACCTGCTCGGCTTCTCTTCTCTTTGTTGGGACTCGTAGGACTTTTCACGGGTGATTCATCAGTAAGAGGTTCTTTCATATACTCTGGCACATCATCTGGAGGCTTGCCTCTCCATACCTCCACCTCAAACCATTTGATATTATAACTCATTAGCAATTCCTCTTCAGTTCTCTTCGTCCCAAACGAAGTAAACAAAGATATCTTCCTGGATTTTTCATTCTTTTCTGTAAAATAGAGTTTTCTACAGAATAGTCATTGGTTTCAAAACTGCTTCAACGGTATAAGAAAAAAGGCCTAACATTTGGATTATGCTGTAATATGTTTCTAATGCTTCGCATAAACATCAAGTTTTGCGATACACAAGTTTATTCACCTATAAAATTCCTAACCTAGGCAAAGATAGAGAGCTTACAGGAAAGAACAAAATTCCATAAATTTATTTAGCTAAAGATTTTAAAAACACAACTATTTAGCAAGACAACAAAGGGCATTTCTAGCAAGAAAATATTAGCATGATGGGAGAAAGTGCAAATGAATTCTTCATAGCAAACCAACCGTCAGTCTTCTCAGCTGATTTCACAAAGAATAAGTACATGCCATCTACAAAGCACTGTGCCTCGGATTGCGATGCATGCATTATCAACTTTGAGTCAAGCATTTTCTGAAAAGCAAGATACGTTCGTGCATCAAAATGTAGTGCACACTTCATGATTTTCAAATAAGCTAAGATGTTAAAAGGAACTCGATCTCTCTAAAAGCAATGGACAAAAAGCAACCTCTATGGGATTTTCACAATAACGGTGATTTACACCAACTGGGAATCATAGACAATGACTTTGTAAACAATGATTTTGGTTATCTTTTCAAGAGTTATTTGGTCTCAAGAATTTGATAAAGTATACACAGGGTTTATACCCAATACTCCAATCAAATTCCCTGACTATTCCCTGACGCTTCCCTGATTGATAGTAAAAAAAACTCGCTCTTCTCTTGGCCCAGATGAGTAGGTAAGGAGAATGGAACATAATGGATATGTCATCTACATATACTTGCTAGAGCGCTATCTTAAGTGATAAAGTTCACATTTACTTACACAACTGGAACAACCACTTTGCGAATAGCAATACATGAGATAATGAATATATGATACGTAGACTAAACTATTTGTTTTCCCTGACTTTTCCCTTGCTTATGCTGGGCTCACACTGTACATTTTCGTCTATAGATTCGGAAAGTCTTCGACAAAACGAAGAATGTCACCAAGTGCAAACAGATACGCCGTGTTCGAAGAAAGTTAATGATTCGCTTGTCGATGAAGTAAAACATGTTCTACTTCTCGTGGATTTATGTCGGTAGATCCATAGAATTTCATTTTCGTTGGTCTGTTTCCTCATTTTTCAATATCTATGCATTGATAAATGTTTCAAGCATCTCTTTTTCCAATTCTACCTCATCTGGTACAGCGCGCAGATAGTTTTCCAACACTAGTTTCCGCAGACGAGTGTCTACTCGACTTTTTCTTTCTTGTCGATGACTTTTTGAATCTATTGACAAAAATCTATAGTGTGAGCCTAGCATTAGATAAAAATTATACAAAACTCCCTGACTATTCCAGGTTCTCCCTGAATTTTCGTAAAAGTGGCGTATTTTCCAGGTTTTCCAAGTTCACTATGAATCCTGTATACAGCAATAGGTAAAGTCTCTCATATATTCGTAAGTTGGAGGGACATCTTGAAAAGAGGGTGTTTATCGACTATTGGCATGGATAGTGGCCGTGGTCACCTTTTTCTCCCTAGTATTGCCACCAAGTTCCCAATCACTGTTAGGTTGACAGTGAGTAAGAAGATAGCCACCGCTGACAATATTTCTCAAAACATCAACATACTGCACTTTAATGTTTCCATATGTGTTGGATAGAAAACATTCAATAAATAACAACCTTCTTGCAACGAAACATAACAAGACTCTCTTTACTTAATTTTGGTCCCCATAAAATCTATTGAATATTTTGGTCCCCATAAAATCTATTGAAAATTGACCACCAACAATTAACAGCCCCCTAATTTATCCTGTTTTAGCAAAAATACTGACGTCCTTAGCTATTATACCCCTTTAATGTTTCCATATGTGTTGGATAGAAAACATTCAATAAATAACAACCTTCTTGCAACGAAACATAACAAGACTCTCATTAATCAATGTATTTTACAGAATTCAAAAATGTCACACTGTTCATTGTTCTGGGCACCAGTCTCTGAATACTACATGCATCACAAACAGATGCTAATTGCTCGCCAAAGAAAGGGCAAAACTTGAGAACCAAAAAATATTGCTATCCATTGCTCATGCCCTATTTGAGTAGTTGTACCCTGTTCTGTATAAGTTTCAAGAATAGCTTTGTATCCTGTTCTGTATAATTTTCAAGAATAGCTTTGGGCTTCTACCGAGAGCCAGAACATGCAAAAATCATTAAAAACCCACTCATGGAATATCAAACACAATATTTCTTTGATCCCGTGAAACATAAGAGATCGAGTGAAATTAATTTTCACTTATTAATTTGAACTCCAGCTTCCAAGTCAAACATTATCTCTCTTGCTTGCAGGACTAGAACCATATCTTAAGTAAATACCTAAAATTTACCTGGCCAAGTTGAACAGCACACTGCTTTCCATCGATTCCATCTATGCTTTTTATCATCCATGCAACCGCCTCAGCGCTAATGAAAGTCCACTGTCGCAGTCCAGCTTGCTCTGGTAAAAAGCACAACCCATACCTACACAAAAATCCAACAATCAAATAGCTTGCATACTAAAAGTATATTAAAACATGGAGTCATGTACCGTAAATCCTAGAACTAGTGCCCTCAGGGCTTACTTACAATTTGGCTTTCCATGCAGTCTTATTTTGGGGGAGGGCTTATTCGGGGAGGGCTCATTCAAGGAGGGCTTAAGGAATATTTTTGGCAGCTGGCTTAAGGAATATTTCTGGCACTCAAGTTGAAATTTTGTAACAATAGATTATTTTAACCGGAGTGATGGCCCCAGTGGTAGAGCGTCTGCCTCACAACCGGTAGGTCGTAGGTTCGAGCTCCGGCCGAGTCATACCAAAGACTTTAAAAATGGTACTCAATGTCTTCTCGTCTGGCGCTCGACATGATAATGGAGTGGGAAAGTTAAACTCGCGGAGCTACCAGCGGACCAGTCCCCAGCTGTAGCTTTCACTGCATTCGCAGATGCATGGCCTAGGGCTATAGCAATGGAGATAGCCGCCGCCCTATGCGCCACTGGGNGCGCGGGAAAGGACTTTGACTTTGAGATTATTTCTTCAATGCTACAAATACGAGCAACAGGATGATTCTTTCAAGGACATACAATTTTCCGTTCAATAATGACTGCTTCTTCTTTCATAACTCTATACAATACTAATAGAACATGGGTGGCCAACCCGCGGTTTACAAGCCGCATGCAGCTCTTTGCCTGATTTCATGCGGCTCTTTGACTCATATTAAAGAGTGGGTTTCTTATACATGTCTACTTCATTTGAGTTCAAAAAGATATTACCGTATAGGAGAAAAGGATGGGCGTAATGCTCATGTGTCCGCATGAATTTCATGTGGCTCTTTGCAGTACCACAGTAAAAAATGTGGCTTAGCTTCTTACTTGTTGGCCACCTCTGTAATAGCGTCTAATATAGCTACAGCTAAATGCTTGTGTGGAAGTTTATTCAAAGAGAGCTGTAACAATTTGTAGTTCTACTGTTCGGGCATAGTCGAGGAATTACGGCACTGAGACCTTATAAAACGGTGAAAAATCCAAATAAAATGTAAGCCCAGAATAGATAAATTAAAAGATAGAAGTGACGCAAAACTATGGTGACAAAAGATACAAGAAAAAACGTATCATGGCGTCATTAAATGCAAACAGAGAAGCCTAAGATCATTTAAAGGCTTCTGAACTTTGATACTCACTCTTCATTCTGCATTGCCTTGACAATATCTTCCAAAGGTGAATCCCAAGTCAAAGCATGTTCCGGGGGCATCTTAGCTGGAGTAGCATGACTCTTTGCATTCGCATCATCACATTGGCTGCAAGAATACAATCAGTCTCATAAAAAGAAGACATTTAATTGATAAACTGGGTTTATCAAGAATATAAAGGCCACTTTTCTTCTTTTCAAAATTACATAAATTAGTTTGAGGATTATAAGAAAAGAACCAATGTTTAAGTTGCAATCACAAACAATAACTGTATTGATGTGGAAGTGTTTTNTCGGCACATCCCAAGGGGCCAAAGAGGGTGACATATGCATTAATGCTAAGATAGACAACAATGGAAGAGGAAATAAATAAATAAATAAATCAATCAATCAGTCAATCAATCAATCATCCAGATAGCAAAATTACTGCTAATTAAGGCCTACTGGCTTAAAAAAATTAATATATATTATGAGTTTAAAATAAAAATTGATACATATTATGATAGGTAAACAACCTTTGGCATATATACTTTGCAAAGTCTACAGTTGCAGTTCTCGCCCTTCCAACAATTAATATGGCTTTTGAAAATAGAAACTGTGCTTGCCTGTTTGATTATATTTGGTAAAGTCGACCAAAGTCTATTTCCAAGGAAGGATATAGTCTCAATTCCATATGTTGGTGATTTAGTTTCTCACCCACATTTCCAAAATAAACACTCATCGTTACTCAAACAAAATAGATGTTCACCCTAGATGAACCAGTAATAATTTTATTTAGCTTTAAGATATGTCAAATTCTACATTCAATTAATTAATCAATTTTCTTTCTCTCTTTTTTCCTATTTGTATGCTTCAATCTGGTTATCTGATTGTCTGTCTTATCGGTCTTGCTTACCCTGCCAATCTGCTTGTCCGCGATTCAGTCCGCATTTTTCTTTTACAATAAGTATTCATTTCACACATGTAAAAAGTCCACATACCTGGAGCCTTGGCGCTCTGAGCTGACTGATTTCCGATCATCATGAATCTCCTCTGTTGTCATTGATACATTCCGTCTATGTCTTTTCTCTTGGTTTTCCGAAGGGCTGTCCTTGACAGGAGTGCTCTTTTTCTGACTTCCATTTGCTTTAGATTTAGGTGTACCTTCAGACTCACTTTTGTCACCTTTCTTTTTACTCTCATCAGATATCTGTACTCTCCTTTCCATGTATGTTTTCTGATCTTCAAGTGTATGTTCCTATAGAGATTAGGCAAAGGAATGGTAATAAGGAGAAGGCATTCAGAAAAACAACTTCAAAGGCATTCAACCTCTCATTTGCATTTCATCAAATATCGTGCTATGAAACAGGGCATCTTTAACATATAAAGTGGTGGACACATTCCCCACCAGCCTCTTTCATTGCCCCACCAGTGCAACATGTTTGCCCCACCACTCAAATGCACTTATGATTAAATAAATTTTCATTTTTTGCCTTATTTGAAATATTTGTAAACTTATATGAACTATTGGTCATACAGTCTATAGCAGTGATTCCCAAACTGGGGTTTTGGAGGGGTTCTGGAAGACCGCCAAAAGCTGCTGAAGTCTGAGTTCCTTTTTAGCGCAACTTGCGCTCGTCAACTTGGCAAACTTATGCTTTGACCTTTGTGGTAGTTGTCGGTGAAAGTTAATTTACTGCTACTGAGAAATCTTGCATCTAGTGAGAGATGACCATTGATTGCCGATGACATACCTATCTGCGGATGATAAAGAATATGAAAGAAAATCAATTTGGAGTCAGTCTAAGGCCAATTCAAGGGTGTCTGACAAAGATACTTTCCACACGCTGTCTGCCACGAACAATCAAAATTCCTCTGAGCACATAGCTAGTTCATATTGGGAGATGCATTCTAAGCCAAAGTAAAGGGTATGGTTTCGAAAATTTTTCTTGGGGCTCAGCCCCCAGATCTCTTCTTTCCTCTTCGCAGCATTTCCCTGACCCACATTTCAAATATTTTGAAAATTAGGCAAAGAAGATAGAAGCTAATAGACATGTAATCTACGTATACCTGCTATAGCATTATGTTAAGTGATGTAGTTCATATTTACAGACAATAAATGAAATAAACCCTTTGCCAACGACCATATATGAGTTAACTAAAGCGATATGTAGACTAAAAAACTTGTTTTCCTTGACTTTTTCCTTACTTAGATAAATACTAGAGAAAATTTCTTGATTATTCCAGGTTTTCCCTGGCTTTCGTAAAAATATCCCATTTCCAGTTTCTCCAGGTTCAGTATTAACCCTGTCCTACATGAGCTTAGATAATGGCAGTTTACCATACCGCATCAATCTTTTTACTACAGCCAGTGGTGGTACCAGGAACTTTCCGACGGGGGGCTGACTCTTCCGACGAGGGGACTAAAATACGGTTTTCTGGGTACTATAAATATCATAAATCTCCGCAAAAATAGTTTTTCACCTTCCCACAGGGTGCCAGTATATTCCGACAGGGGGCTTTAGTCCCCTAGCCCTCCCCTGGCGCAAGCACTGGGTACAGCTATACTGTATCGAGAAAATGGACTAGGAGCAGGTATAGCTTAAGATATTCTGTATTCTCATTATGATCAGGGCTGTAGAGAGAATTCTGAGACCCAGGGGGGCAAAGAGAAAGCAAGATCCCCCTGCGAGCGAAGCGAGCTGAAAACCTTCACGGTCTAGAAATCAACTTTAGAAAATTACTGCTGGTTTACATTATGAGACCCCCATACCTTGAAGCATTGGGTGTTATGAGGCCACTTGGAGCTTGTGGCCCTGGGGCAATTTACCCCCTGCCCCCCTTCACGACGGCCCTGACTATAACATGTCTCCACCAAAAGCATGACACCACTAAAATGCATTCTACTCATAGCATTAAAACAACGTAATCAGAGTCCCAATTGATGATAATAGCACTGTAGCTAAGATGCTGTAGAAAGAACCTGCAACTGCTTCTACAGAGAAAAGCAAAGCGGCCAGACACAATGAAGTACTCTTGAAATCTCCAGTCGCTGTCAGTCTGATGTAATGATTTCATTGCTTCATTCGCTTTAGTGTAGTATGAAATGTTGTACTTATTTCCAAATGGAGTATGAAAACTTTTGGACAAAATTAGAAGGGGCAAAACAATACTGAGAATTTTCTAAATTCTAACCTGTCCCCCTTTGGCACCTAGAGTTGTAAATAACAATAATAGTACTTTATTTAAAGTTCCCTAACGTGTAAATAGTTAAAATGAAAACTAATTAATGCCGAATATTTACAGAATGAAACAAAACCTACATTATCAATGAAATTTTTACAGATTCTGCGGCCGCAAGACTTTGATCTCCAAGATCTCATACTTTCATAAAAGTTTCTGGATTAGGAAGAATGCTTTTTAATGATAACGGCAGGACCCGCCATATTTTACTTCCAATGAAACTGACCGTCTCAAGGTCATAGGTAGTTGTTATGACAATGGGTAAAAGTGTATCAGATCCATTCCTAAGGTTATAGGATACGCTCCTGTCCTTGAAAATATCAGTCATAAAATCAGGGTTTAACTTTGATTTTGTCATGAAGATCTCAGTCATAAGTAGCTGCAGATTACTCTTGTGGGTGGTTACAGAGTTGCTTTTTTGCCAGCAATTGTTCAACAGTTGGCACATTATCTTTAAATACAAGTCTAAGAGCTCTTTCATGAATTCTGTTAATCTTGTTATCAGTGTTGCGATTATGAAACATCCATATCAGAGAGCAGTAGCTAAATTGTGACGTTATGAATGCATTCATTATTCCTACAAGCTTTTTTGAGTCCATAAAAGGGGATATTCTTGCAACTACCTCAATACAAAGCTGCCGGGTACAGGCATCAAAATAGACTAGCCCCTAATGGCCGTGTGCTTGGAATAAAATCATGAAGAGGAATACGTACACGACAAATGAATAACATTCTTTGGTTGATTGGTCGCTTGATACCATTGAGACCTTCTATGAATTTGAGAAAGCCTTCAATTTCTATCATTTTCGTATCTCCAGAATACTTCGTACTCTCATTCGATTGATCTCGTCTTGGCAGCAATAGGAAGCGAATTCTCCAATACTTCATGTCCTAAGCGCAACAAAAAATTAAGCAGGGCTTTTATTAAGGAATAAGGAGAGCATTGGAAAAGTTGGGACTTTTATAAAAGAAGTCAATAAAGCATTTTTTAAAATTGGGGCTTCTACATATAGACATTGACAAAGTAAGGTAAAGGTAGTCCCGTATACTTTCGTATGTAGGGTAGTGCCTGTTAGAGAGGACACTTTTCCTGAGCCATCGGCATGTGAGGTGGGGTAGCCAGTTCTTTTCCTCGCCGCTTAAGTCTCCCCAGTGTAGCCACCAGGTACCCATTCGCTGCTGGGTGAACAGGGAGCGAGCATTCAGTCAGGGCATCGAGTTGGGCTCGAACCGTCGACCTTCTGCACAGGAGATATGCGCTCTAACCGCTATGCTACCTCGCCCATTGATAAAGTATTGTAAGATATTGAGATTTTAATAAGGAAATTGACAAAGCGTTGTAAGACATATTGCGTCCGTAAGTGATTGTGTCTACGCATAACAGCATTTAATGTCTGTACAGTGTCGATTGCTTGTCTTATCAATCCCCTTTTGCTATTCGATTTTAGTATCTTTCTAAGTTCCGAAATTATACAGAGTGCTATAAAATAACAATTTAAGGACCTTGCGTACTTTAATAGGGAGCAAGATGAAAATTTGATATAAGATTTGACAACATTTCCTTAGACCCTTTCTAAGACGTTAAGCGCTGAAAGTTAGCATACATTACCTATACTCACGAACCACATTTTGGCACAAAGAACAATGCTGTAACTTTAGGAAGTGGCTCTTACGTATCCATCATGGGGGTGGAGGCCTTTTCTTAATTTTCATAGAAAATTTGGTATCCCGCCCTGTAATTCAAACATTGAATTGACACCACTGAAAAGGATCTAAAAATATTTCATACCCCCTCTCGAATTTGATTTCATACCGGAGAGAAACTTGCTAAATGAGTTAGCATTGAAATAGAATCATCAGATTATAACTGACACTTTAAACTATTCGATTAGTTGAATCTTGTATAAAATATTTAAATATAACATTTTTCTGCCTCATAATCCCTCCATATTTTTGTAATTTGCTTGAAACCCATCCCTAAAATTGCATTTTTGTTACGTATCCCTCTCAAAAAGCATCCACCTTCCTATGCCAGATACGTGCTGACCACTCCCTAACAGTGACCAGGGGCAGATGCAACTTTCAGCGCAATTCCTATGCCTACTCTCAAGATCCGCAAATCGATACAATGTTCCAATGTGCTTGGAATGTCTTCATATCTAGTGAAATTACGATAAGCAAGAAAAACGTGGCGAAATTGCAGTGCAAATACGAAACGCAATTCACTGCACTAAAGCTACTGCTGACAACCATGGCAAAAGCAAACTATGACAGCAACAAAACCATGGCCGAAGCAAAGTATGGCGGTAATAAACCGTGGCAGCAAAAAATCATGACAACAAAAAATAATGAAAAGGAAATTGTAGTATGGAGGCAGTAAACTACCTCAGTAGAAAAATATTATAGCAGAAGGAGATCATGGCAGCAGGAAGCTATGGTAAAAGCAAATTATGGCAGCAGTGCAACATGACAGAATCGAATTATGGCAGCAACAAAATTATGGCGGAATCAAATTATGGCAGGAACAAACCATGGCAGAAGTAAATTATGACAGCAATAACATTTGGCAGAATCAAATTATGGCAGCAGAAAACCATGGCAGATGCAAACTATGGCAGTAGCCACCTAATGGCAAAGGCAAACTATGACAGCAATAAAATCATGGCAGAAGTACTTTATTACAGCAATAAAATCATGGCAGAATCAAATTATGGCAGCAACAAGCCATGGCAGAAGTAAATTATGACAGCAATAAAATCATGGCAGAAGTAAATTATGGCAGCAACAAATCATGGAAGAAGTGAATTATGCAGCAGAAAACCAAGGCAGATACAAACTATGGCAGTAGCCAACTATTGTAGCAGTAGTCCATGGTCGCAACAAACCATGGCAGAAGCAAATTATGACACCAATAAAATCATGGCGGAATCAAATTATGACAGCAACAAACCATGGAAGAAGTGAATTATGCAGCAGAAAACCATGGCAGATGCAAACTATGGCAGTAGCCAACTATTGTAGCAGTAGTCCATAGTCGCAACAAACCATCAAGCCATGGAAAAAGTAAAAATTATGGCGGCAGCAAGCAATATCAGGAACAAGCAAAATCCTAACGAATTCAAAAACACATCACCTACTTCTAAAAGCATATTGCAATCATCGCCTTCCCCAGTCACGTAACGATCGAGATAATTCCAATTGTAGTTGGTAGAATCATCATGTGAAAACAAGGTGCATGCACAGTGAAATTCATTACTATTTGTAGGCCATAACTTATACCTAGAAAAAGAGGGGGGTATCTTATTAACATCATATAATTACACAATCATGTTGACTTCACTGGGTATTCCAATAAATATAAAACTGCAATCAGTACATGCAAAGATTGGCTATAACTGTAAATTCTACATCTACATCAACATTACACTGCCTTTTTCCTAGAAAGAAGATTCTGGCTGGGTGATAAGCCAGAGTGAAAAAAAGTTGAGTAATCAGCCATCTATTATCTAAAGTTAGTATACGGCTTCAAACTGTCAAAAATGCAACATTGCATGGCTTTCACTCTGGATGTCACAAGGCAAGGTAAGGCAAAGTATTGGATGCATCATGTTGTTGTGTTAATTATTGGGTGTCATATTCATGGAGTTGAATCTATGATCGTAGTACATCTTCATGTATCAGATTATAAAACAAGCTATTTGACAAAATGCATGATGGATTGCTTTAAACAAAGTTATAGAATAACAAAACATAACAGTTGTTACTTGAGTATTAAAGGGGAGGCAGTTCGATATATTGTTCGAGGAGCCAGACTGTATAGTAGGCCAACTTCTTCATTTTTGCATACTTTTGGATTAAATTTGCTTCATAATAATGTCATTGGCATGGACCAATTTCTGTAGAGGACAGGGCCGACTGATTTTCTTCTAGGGTGTCAAACTCCACATCCCCTTAAATCCACACAATTACCTACCAGTACTCAATCAGCGTCGTTGTCGAAGATGCTTTTTCAACGCAAATATTTATTATCTAACGCACTTTGAGGAATTCAATTCAATTCAAATTCAATTCAATTCAAATTCAATTCAACTTCTACACTCTTTTTTTTATAAGAATACCTAATTTTTTTCTGAGCCTCAATAGTCTTAAAAATTTTCGGTTTTGAGCCTCAGATTATTCTTAAATTATTCTTAAATTTTTCTTGCGCAACACAAGGTGTAAATTCGCCTTAAGATCAAAGAAACATATTAAATCATTTTTGATGTGTTGATTCATCATAAATTTCAACGAGAACAAACAGAACAAGTCAAAATACGGTTTTAGTCCAAAAGCATTATTTCAACTCCATAAATATCATCAATGCCAATGTAGCCCTCGTTATCATCTGAAGACGTAACTCTATATTTGGCAAGAGTTTTATTGAAGTACTCAATTTGTCCCATGAACCATCCATTCTCGTATAAAGCTTTGATTCGATTAACAAAATATTTTAGTTTTGATGAAGGTTGAGCCTGGCAATATTCTTAAATTATTCTTAAATTTTAGCAATTTTGAGCCTCAATATTCTTATAGACTTTATTCTTATAAAAAAAAGAGTGTACTACTACTTACTACTTACAATAACATACAACAACGTAGTAAAATACAATATAACCATAAACATAATTTAATAACGCAACTAAGTATATTTTAAACCATGCAGTAGAATTCTTTTAGGAGGGGCTCTTAAAGTAGGTAGACTAATGAGATAAGAGCCCCATGCAGTTGTATATTTATTGTAATTGCTATAGATGGGTAAATACAAATACATACTTGTATTCAATAGGCTTCGTTGTTGAGAGATGTTTGTTAACGTATTTATTCACTGTTAATTCTTGATCATCAAACTGCATCACATGAATTTGCTGGGCGTGACTTAGCACATACTCTTCCTTAGGTTTCTCATTCAGCCTCTGGAATAACGAGGGTGCACTGCTCTTGCTTGGACTGAGCAAAAACTTCAGCTTTTTCCTGTTTTTCACAAACTGGAAACCCTGCACATATTCAAGCATAATGAATACGTACAAATCAATGCCAAAAACATGAAATTCGAGATTGTCTTTTTCGCAATCGCAATGTTAGTAATGAATATTAGATATAACACCATGTAGCTGTTTTGGACCAAATGAATTTAGTTACTCGAAAAAAAAATAATTTGCAAATTAATCGCAAAATATTGCCCTAAACTGACAATACTACAGTCAGCTGTGACGTGTTCATTTCTATGTCATCCCTAGGTAAACCATTCAATGTTTATTTCTACGTAAACTGTTCATTTCTATCTCAGAGATTTTAACGCTTCTCTTATTTTCTTGATCAAAACTATTACCTCAAACAGTATAAATAGTAAACTCCACATGAGCTATTTTTTTATTTCTATGTACTACTATTATTATAATCTTAGATGCAGCTTGAGCATGATGGAAACAAACAATAGAAAATTGCAAAATTTCATACTTGCAAAATTCGCTGGCTTATTGCCTCGTGAAATTTTTCTTTCGGTGTCATCTTGAAGCGGTCGGTCATATGTGAGTTCTCGTCTGTAATTGGTCTAAAATACAAGCAAAATACTACACAGGCATGGCAAATAACATTAATTTTGAACTGCAATTTGAAAGGCAACATACAAGCAATATTGACAGAGCGGAAATGATGCACGCATGCGTATTACAATTTTTCATAGAACAAAATGGCGCGAGGCGCGAGGAACATCGAGGAAGCGGAGAAGTTACATTCACTGGCACAAACAGGAAAATATCGTTTCCCTGTCATATTACTGAATCAAATTTTTTCGAAAATTCACGGCGAAACAGTTCTAGCCCTTCGAAATCAATGAAAATTGGTGTTGTTGTCTGTCCGATTATTTCATCTTCGTCATCATC
>OLMO02000262.1:5793732-5809762 GCA_900291935.2 Cassiopea xamachana | reverse complement strand
AGCCAATTCAGATAGTTTACTAAATGTTAGCTTTTTTTGGAAAGATCTATCTGTATATCAATTCTTTTGAGGTCTTGACATATTGTCTGCATCCAGGTTGTTTTTGGTCTCCCTCTTGGCTTTTCAATTCTTTTCAGGTACTCTTTAAGGGCTTTCCTTGCTGGCGTTTCAGAATTTGATCTCATTAGATGTCCTAGCAAAGCCAATCTTCTCACTCTTATTACTTAGTTCCATGGCTCACACTCTGTTACGGCATAAACGTTTTCATTGGTAATATTCTTCTTCCAGTTTACTCCTAGGGCTTATCTGAAATTTCTGCGTTGGAAAACATCAATTGTGCTCTCCAATTCTCCGTTAATATCCACAGTCCACTGTACGAAATAATTAATTATTGGTATGGTACATTGTTGGTGCATGATAAAAGTTCTGCACCAATCATATTCGAGATTACGTAACGGTAATGTGACCAGTACTAGTATTTCATTGCTTTGTACTATTGTGTTTAGCTGTATAGCTACCCTACCAAGGTGAGCAAAAAACAAGTTTCCATTGCCAGAATGGTACAATCATGCGCCTAACTTCCAACCTAGAGCCTTTCAAACTTGAGCACCAAGCACGTACTCTCAAGTGCCAAATAAACGGGGGTCCTAATAAACAGGGGGGTCGGAAAAATTCCGAAATTTAATACAAGGGGGGTCAAAATAAACGGGAGGTCGGAATTTAATAAAAGGCTTTAAATCATTATACACGGACGGAAACAACAAAAACAGGTTGTCATAAAGCATAAAACTAAAATATATACATCAGTACGCAATTTTACCATGAAAATTGGGCGTAAATAGAACTAACAAAAAACGAAATGAAATGAGTTTTTATAAAGTCAATTTCCTTAAAATTAATAAACGGGTGGTCCTAATAAGCACAAGGGGGTTGGAGAAAAATCCAAAAATTAATAAGCGGGTGTTGTATTAAATGAATGCTACGTAATTCGTACAATACACTTTTGAAAAGAACCAATAACATTAAAGTTCAGGCTGGCTGCTCTTCATTTCCCACAAAATTTTATGAATGAGGTGTTCTTCATTTGTTCTTAAATTATTAGCAGGGGGAATTACCCTAAATCCTCCAATTAGCACCCTGGGAGCTTACTTATTTTTTGGATTTTTGCATGGGGGGATTTAAACAATTTTCATGGTAGCTGGTCATATTCTAGTTGAAATTTTTCTACTAGTAAACTATTCTCGATGCTACGCATACAAGCAATAGGATGCTTTTCGAGTACAGCCAAATTGTCGTTGATGAATGGCTGCTTTTTCTTTCCTAGCTCTATAAACACTAACAGACTCTCAAATAGGGGCAGTCACAGCTTGGGTGGGGCATATTTGAAGGGGACTTAATAAAAATTTGTAGCTCTAGGTTGGGGGCTTATTGTAGGGAGGTGTAAGGTAATTGGCGAAAATCAAACAGGAGAAATGACAAGCTGTCAATTCTATTCAGGCTAACAAGGAAATGATATTTCCAGTCAACATGCGATTGAAAAGCATATACATCATTGTCTCAAAATACATTCTACGGCAGTGCTTCAGCCTCAGCTTGTTCATAATTCTTTCTTAACGTCCCGACAATTTTGAGGCTCGTGTTCTTATAAAAGCATTCTTATACAGTCAAATTCGACAAAATCGGATAGTTCACAAGTCGGACTGATATTTACAGTCCTGGTCCGCTTGCTACAAGTGATTCGTTTTTTTCTGCGCGTAAGTCGGACGTTCTAGTCGGATTTTTGCATAAGTCGGAGCTTTTTGAAGTCCGCTCTCTAAAATAGCATCTTCGCACAACATTAGATAAGTGAAAGTCGGACTTCAAATAAGTCACACTATTTTCCTGATCCCAAGAGATCCTATATACGCGAGTTTGACTTCATAAAAAGACTGTAAACAAACTTCAAAGCAATTACCCGAAACTCCACTATGTAAAGATCTCTCACTTCCCACTGTTTTTAACAGTGCGGTCTTCTGATTCTCTAAGCTATCAGCTGTTCTTCCATTCTTCACTGATCGCAAACTATCCTGCTCGAAATTCTCATATGATTTTTGACCATCTGTGACAGACATGCTCCATTCTTCAACATCGAAAGGCTTTCAAAAGACAAATAAAATCAAAATGGCTACCAAGTAGTTCTAAATGAGTCGAAATTGGGGATGACTGCTTTACTCGAACACTTCGATAGTTTTCAAATTTGGCATTTCTTGCTTTGCTACTGATTATTATTTAAAATTATAAACTTCTTTATTGGAGGGTGGGGGTGTGGGTATTGTACCCCCAACATGAACAAAATTGTAGCAAATTTAGTCATGCTGCAGGAGAATTCGTCACTTAATTGATCATTGTCATATTAGTTGGTCAAATGGCTAAAATACCTTCCCCCCAACGGAAGTGCCTCGGCACATCCCTGTTTACAATTTTGGTCCCTTTTATATTGAAGTATTAATTGCTTAACTAATATCCTACGCTACCTTTGTAGTAGAATTGGTGTGGGGTGTTTGGGGTATGCGTGCGTAAGTGCATGGAGTGCGTGTTGAAGCATTACCCTCTTTTTTTATAACAATATTCATTTTTTCGCCTAGCCTCAATATTCTTAAATATTCTTGATTTTGAGGCTGGGATTATTCTTAAATTATTCCTTTGTGCCAAAGGTGTAAAATCAAAGGTGTAAAATCAAAGGTGTAAAATCAAAGTAGTACATTAAATCTTAAATGATGTCTTCCTTCAAAATAAAACAGAGCAAGAGTGGGAAGGAATAATAAATACTTTATCGATAACCGAAAAGCAAGTCTGAAAGCAGCATTACAACTGCAATACACCAAAATTCCAAGCATATTTGAAGCTCGAATCTTGCAATATTCCTAAATCCAGTGTTTTTGAGCCTCAAAATTCCAATAAACTTTATTTAAGAATAAAGTTTACAAGAATACTGAGGTTCAAAAGAGTTGGATTTAAGAATAATGCAAGACTCAAGTTTCATTCATGCTTATAATTTTGGTGAAAAAAACTGTTCATTAATAAGGAATTTGAACCAATAGAATTTGCTGTTCTTGTTAGGTTTAAAGTTGATCTGAAGATATAATCTAGTGCTATGTGTGGAGTATCATATGCCTAATAGCTGACATACTGATAAATTTGTCCCATATTCGTGGTTGGGTTATATAGTACAACTACGAGTGAATTATTCTCTACTTCGATAGGGCTACGACAGTTAGACTTCAAGCAAATAACAACAATAACAACAACAGCTACAGCAACAACAACAACGAATATAAGCATGTATGTGGGAAACTTGGATTTGATATTCTCTACGCAAGTCAGTCACATCAGTCAGAGAGTTGATTTACACTGAACAAGGGGTGTAAGCACCCAGCTTAGGGACGCCGGAGAGGGGGGCAGAGGAGAGCAAGCGTCCCGCCTGCCTTTTATTTGGGGAAGCAGGGGTAGCAAAGTACCTTTTTTTGAAATGCAATAGAATCCTTTTCAGACATTGATATTATACAATGGAAATCAAATAAGCTCTATAAATAAGGAACATTTGATTTGTAGAGAGAGGTATTTGTAAAATTGTACGAAATATTGACCCAGCTAAAAATGGAACGAAAATGTCCCAAAGAGTTGTATATGCAAGGCGGTGTCCCAATGAGGTGCTTTTGCTCTTTGTTATTTTGTGCCCTTTTGTTCCTGATGGTCCCCCTTGCCTAATTATCTTTCTGGTGTCCCTGACCCAGCACTAAGAAGTGCAAAAACATTAACATATTATTTTTAATTTTAATAACTGTAGAAACTGAGCTGTAAAGGGGGTTCATTCTGTGGTGAGTAGATAAAATTCAAGGAATTTTTAAAGGAGTTTCTAGGGACAAGGAGATACTTCTTAGGGAGTAGATTTGTGCGTTTTCTTGATAAAAGAACATCATTTTCTAAATGAACCTGCTGCTAAAACGTCTTTCCTCCAAAAACTGATTAGAAATATGGAGCTTTTTAGGAATTTCCTCTAAAATGCAAGAATATAGGGAGTTTTAAGCACCCTTACAAGCGCAAAAACTAAAGATTTTTTAAGGAGTTCAAGGAGGAGCTATTCAAAATCAAAAATTGCTTTATTCAACTACAATCAACAACCACAAGTTTCTTATACTGAACTTACAGAAGGGGAAGTCCCGTCTTGATCCATAGGCACTTTGAGATGGTGTTCCTGCACAGCTTCTCCACTCGCATCAGTTGGAAATGCATGCAGCCATAAATGCCTGAATAACGTCAGCTTATACGACAAGTGGTATGGCTTGAATGGGTTAATAAGCCCTGAATGGTACGCAGAATCAATGTCTTTGCTAGCANGTGACGCACAAGCCGCTAGCTTTGAAGGGGCTGTCAATATCTAGACTAGAGTCACTATCTGCACCAGTAGTATCTGTAAGAGATAAGGAATTTGTTAAGATCTCACATGGAAACTGCTGAAATATCGCAAGGAATCTGTTGAGAACTCACATGGAATCAGTTGAGATCTCACAAGGAATCTGTTGAAGTCTTACATGGAATCTATTGAATCTGTTGAAGTCAAAGTATAAAAGGCAGATAATATCTGTTAACCAATGAATAATTACAAAATACTAAGTAGGAACGGCTTAGCAACAAATAGCAGCTTTGATGCTCCAGGCATACCTTTAATGTGCAGGTTGTGCTGGAAAACAAATGAGGAACTCATAGCTCATGAATCAGAATTGATGGTTTTTAAATCTATACGTGGGATAGCTCCGCCATACATGAGTGATTTATTCACAAAAGTCTCCCAGCTAACCTTTCACAATCTTCATAATTGTTGCCACTGATCTATGGCTGCCAAAAAAGAGATCTTCTAATGGCCAGAAATGCTTTTCTTATAGGGTTGCTAAAACAAGGAACAGCTTACCTACCAAATACAAGCAAGCGATATAAACTTTTCTTTGCCTTTTCTCTATTAATTTTGTATATTGTATTATGGTCTTTTAATTATATATGTTTATAGTTGACAATATTCTATTCCTTTATACTAATTTAATTTGTTTTTTTAAGTACTTAAGTAGAGAGCCCCTCGAAAATCAGCAATGCTGAAGGGCAATCCTCCGTAATTATATGAAATGATATGAAAATGAAACTGAGTAAAAGATAATATACACTCTAAAGTCTAGCAGCAAAATTTATGATATATAAAATGCACACGTTTTTACGGCTTTTAGGATTCTAACATCATAAATAAATTTCCTGGCAAAAATCTTCCAAGTTCGATTTTTGTGCCTTCGAATACAAGAACAGTGCAAGGAACTTGCATTGACATGAGAACTCAATGAGGACTATTAATTAATAACATAAGATAAACTTTGTTTTGCAGTTTCCATTCAAGGTTATCTCCGCCTGTTTACATTCAGCTACCCACGTTATCTCCTATTTAGGCAATTTCCTGCTCATTTTTTTCACGCCCTTTGCTATACATGTATTTACGCGACCTATTTATTGTTCATTGTTTCCAGTCAGTATATAAGTCTCCCCAAAACGTTTTATAGAATGTATAATGGATTTTTCAATACTGTAGTTGAAGGATTTGTCAATGTCAATGGCAAGGTCAGCATCTAATGAATATGGAACGGTAGTGTTTAATTGGATGTGATGAAGAGAAAATGTAAATAGACTATGATTCTCGTCGTGGCTCTTGTTATTTAACTTAAGGCAAACCATTGGAGAAAAGCATACAAAACATGTTATCGAACATATATAACATGTTATTGGAATTTTAACAGCATATGACTTGTAGATTATCTTAACTTGATCCATTATTGAACTTTCTTAACTCTTAAAGCTGTCGGGTACCACTTTTTTTTCTCAAAAACACACGCACTGTGCTAGCAATACTATAACACCCAACAGACGACAATTCACCACTATACCTCAAGAGGTCTGACTGTTTGTTGTTGCTGTTGTTGTTTTTTACTTTATTTTGGGTAGGCTATTATACACAGCTTTTGCAGCTAATTTAGGCCTACTATGCATGCCTCATCCAGGCATGGGACCCCTTGGTTTAACGTCCCTTCCGAAGGACGGCAGAGTGAGCTGTTTTGGTCGTTCATCTGGAAGGTCGCCCATCTAGTTTTTGACCGTACACAGCCATGCTTAACTTCAGTTAAGCTAATGGAACTGGCTGGGCTGCTTGGCCACTCACCCTGCTATGCCACTCATCCCGAGTGATCAATCACCTTTATCCTTCACCCTAGATGTTGCAATGAATAAAACAAGTACTAACTTATGACGAACAAGGAGGCCGTTTTTGTTCCAATTCGGGATTCTATGCTCCTAGATAGTAAAGGTGCCTATCGAAGTTCCAATCAAATGTCCCCGTGATTTTCGAACTTTGTACGTGATGGCCAAGGATGCTTACCAGTGGCGCTATCCTAAAACCGTAAAATGGGGGGCTGTGTAGTAGGAAATATATCTACGACGCCTATTTCTGCCAGCATGAAAATAGTTTGCTTGTTATTGCTGTGTATGTGAAAGTATTAAAAGAAGGAGAAAGCTAACATAGGATTAAAGGAGCGTTTGTTTCCTCATTCTTCTATTGGCAAACGCATTCATATACAATATTTCTTCGCCTATAAGCCTCCCCGTGTATAAGCCTCCCGCAGACAAGCTCACCTTTTGCCTAACGCATTCTTTACTCCACGTATACGCCCTCTCAGACAGGCCCCATAGAAGTGCTTCTTAGGTCAAAGCGAAGAGTAAATTCACGAATAGTATTGCACCTTGTTATCATACTTCTAGCGTACTTTTTGTGTAGTTTTGTACCACAGAGTGTATAGGTACAAAGTAGCTCAATGCCTCCACCTGGACCTTGAGACTGAAAGGAGTGGCAGAGATAGTGAAACTGACAGTGAAACTAGTGACGGATAGGATGGATACGCACTCCTCTGCAAGAACAGGTCATAAGTAGATATTATTTAGATTTTTGTCAACGTTAATACCAATCGAGCTATATAAGCTAGAAAAAACCGAGAATTCTGGATCATTTTCTCAATGAACATTTTCTGGTAACTCATATAAGCATCCCCTTGCAGACAGGCCCACCAAAAAAAGCCTTACGACCATATGTAAGCCCAGGGCTTATAGGCGGAGAAATACAGTATTCGAGAAAGGGGACCGAACTCTTGCCCCCAAAAAAAACTCTCATAATTTTAAGAAGGGGGCTACGCATGGATCAACCTCGGGGCGCCCCGGTCGAATCGGTGCATTCGTTAAAGTGCAAACCGGCCTTAATGTGTGAATACTAAGTAGTGCTTTCCAAAAGCAATTAATGGCCAAGTGAATAATAAATGCCTACCTTCTGTTGGCATCATATTGTCAAACGAGGACCCGAGTCTGATGTCATCATTTTCGCTAAATGCCCGAAAAAGAGGAGGCTTATGTGACGTTTCATTGTGGTTCTCATTCCAGGAGCCATGGGTTTTGTTATCTGGCTTGCCTTTTATACCAAGAACATCAGGAGATGACCTTCTGGTGCAACATAAATCACCTTTCTTTCTTGTGTGAATCCCCCTTGTGACACGGTTACGAGAGGTTGACCTTGGAGTCGTGTATGTAAATACCTGAGCATCATAATCATCAAAATCAATCTCAGATTGCGGCTGTGACCTCTCTTGCTTTTCTAATGCATGCAACAGAAAAAGAACGCCAGTAGAGAATCCTCAATATCAAAGCAAACACAGAGAGCAAATTGAACATAGACTTTTAAATAGAAATCGGGAGTCCTTTTCCAAGGCTCTAATTGCAAACTTTTAATGACTGCTAAGGACTCGTTCATATTCATATTCAAGTTTTGTAAACAAAACCCTTCAGCATAATTACAGAAAAAAGAAAAAAATCTTCGAACGAAGTTATATATAACGAAAAGTAGCTATTAAAATTGAACAATAAAAGCAAAACCTATTTAGCATGGAGCTGCTCTTCCAGAGAGTTGTGTTTAGTTATGTCTTGCTCTTCATGTACAATTTCAGTTGCCTTTTGAAAGTATTTATTGTTGGCAACTCACGTATGTATCTAGGCGTATTATACCATTCCTTAAGAG
Source organism: Cassiopea xamachana (assembly GCA_900291935.2). NCBI lineage: Eukaryota > Metazoa > Cnidaria > Scyphozoa > Rhizostomeae > Cassiopeidae > Cassiopea > Cassiopea xamachana. The sequence continues at coordinate 5,801,634 of OLMO02000262.1, read as the reverse complement.
CTGAGTAATGAAAGCTTTTTTATAGAGCTAGAGATTTTGGCTATTTCTCGTATTGGGAGTACTAATAGAACTCCTATATAGTAGAAACCTGCACAAAAGAGCATACTCTAGTGTCTCTAATAGAAGTTCATGTCGATCAATTTTCAATAGAGGGGGGAAAGTAATAGAAGGGAGTGTTCATGTTGACCAATTTTCAATAAAAACAAAGTGCTAATAGAACGAAGTATGAATGTTGGCAAATTTTCAATAGAAAAGGATTGCCATTAGAAAGTGGTTCGTGCTGGTAAATTGTTTTAGTAAAAGGTAATTCAATTTTCTACATGTTCTGATTACGATCAATTTGCAAATTTCATTTGAAGGAAGGTGTTCAGAAGTAAAGGGGGAGGGAAAATTCTACTGAAATTAATAGACGGGGCGTCTATTATAGACACTAAAGTACAATCCTGAAATGAACTTCCAGCGATCAAGGTGCCAGTGACAAAGAGCCCAGGGACTAAGGTTCAAATTTTTAACAAGGAGTCTAAAACAAATGCCGGAAAAAGAAAGTTGAAATTTTAGCTGTGAAATACTATGGTAATAGAACTAACAGTCCAAAGGTTTAGCATAAAATGCGTACACGCCTTTTATTTTGTAAGGAGCCTAGGTCAAGGCCTAGTTCTAAAAGTTCCTTATTTTTGGACTTCTTTTATCAAATTCTATTACTAAAAGTTCCTTAATAGTTCTTTAATTTTCACTGCACATATAGTGTCATAAAAGTGGAACAGACACAAGGAATAAGTTAGGAAAGAAGTTTTAAAAACATATCTGCGTGAGTAAATGAATGGAACCGGCTTCCTATTTCATGATTATTTGCATCTATAAAAATGTTTCAAATTGCAGAGGCCCTTAGGTTTCTTCCGTGGGTAGTATAAGCTCCTTAAATATTTCGGCCGTCTACATGTAGGTTCCTTATAAAAAAAGCGTGCAGCTTGCTATTCCTTGTGGTTAATGACTTTGTGTAAACCTGCTACGTATGCAGAAGTTTGGAATCACAACTACGTAAGCAAAATTTTTCGATTAACATTGAAAAGGGTTGATTAAGAAATTGGCTAGTTTCTCGCAGCGGATTAAAAATGAACCACTAATAACATGCCAGTTAGACGATCAGGCTGAAAAATTTCTTAAATACTTGAGATAAAAACACAATTTCAGGCTATAGATTCGTAAGATTCTCCAAAGAACATGAAAAATCATGCTTGCATGCAAAACTTTTTGGCTACAGCAGCTACCAGTTAGGTACAGCAGCTCTTGGCTACAGCAGCTACTAACTCACCCATAATTGTCAGCTAATCATAACGACAAAAGAAAAAAGGTAAAACGGCTCACATGTGGATACGTTTTATTCGATAAACTCATAGGTTCAGTGGTTTTTAGTTGAGCTAAACCGATCAACACGACATATTCTCTAGGGACGTGTCAACTGCAAATGATTGGTTCATGGAACAAGTAAACAATAAACGAAAGCAATAACTGGTCAAAAAACAACAAAACGAACGAAAAAATTGACGAAAGCATTTTACTCTCTATTGTCTTCAACAGGGGCTTGGAATTCAGAGATTCGTAAAAGAACTACATACAACACACCTTCCGGTATACCAGCTTCCTCATCTATAACAATGGGTCTCTCTGGAAGTTTCATCCTTGGTATAAACCGCGAAGTCGAATTCCTCTGTTGTGGAGAGCGGTAGAAACTGTGGTTTATCCATTGTGGAATAGCATACTCGTACATAGGAGTGTTTTGATCTCTAAATCTTGGCTGCTTCTTGTGAAATTTCAGTAAAGGGACTGCATGCAGAGGTTGTTCGGCGAGACAAACGAGATCCATTCCGAAACCTAAACAATGCAATCTCATGTAGCAAACTCGATAAAAATTAAAGGTTAATATCGTATATACATTTTAGATGGAAAACAGCCACATCCTTACGCATTTTTGTCAGTACTTCTATTTCTTGATAATTGCTTACAAGCTCTGAAAGTCGTATGCGTCAAGAGCTTCCAACAGAGATGGAACTAAGTGTCTCCAGGATTTAACAAGCAGGTTCTACTCAGTGGCATCTTTGACTTATTTCACTTCCAGTTCTTTGGTCCTACTGATACGTGATTATATAGAACTAAAGGTAAAGGGTATTAAAGTGTAATAATCCTCCACTGGAAAGGACATTAACCTTAAAGTAGGGTAATGAGCTCTTTACTATATTATCTCTCCACACTGCTGCCAGGTATTCATTAATGGGCAGGAAGTGGCATGAAATATTATTACATGTCTCAAATAAACTCACCTACATCCAGGAGTCTTTTATTTGTCATTCCCAATAGTTCCTTATCCACATCAAACACACCACAGCCAGGGGTGATCAGGACACATGTAGAATTTGTTCTTTCCAAGTTAACATCAATGAAAAAGGTTTCAAACACTAGATTTAAAAAAGAAAGTAAGAAAAGGAATAATCTTTTGTTTTTGGATATAGCTCATTATGACTACTATCTTCAATCACAAACACATTCTCTAATGGTGTCTATATGCATTTTCCAGATCCAAACTCAACATTAAGACAAACTATTGAAACTAATATATCAGTCTGTCTAAAATACAGCTAAATTAGATCTCCCTCTCTAGATTCCTTTGCCTGAAGCTGTATAGCCTAAGTTTTATTTTTATACATGTAAATATTACAATTGCACAAGATACATATAAAAATACCAGGATGATACCACGGAAAGCAGAGGACCATGAATACCCCATGGACTGTACATAGAAAAAATTGTACTACACTAAATAAATGCTTAAACATTACTTAAAGGAAAAGGAAAGTAAGGAAAGAAAAATGGTAGAACTTAATCCCAGAGGCATTGCGGCCAAGCATAAACTAAGGGGATTAGGAATGCTTAGATTTTATGGATGGTACCCCACATGGAACATTGAGTCCCAACTACATGTAGTATCACCCAGCTCTGTTCTTGAAGCCACAATACCTCATGATTTACTAAGAAAGAAGTGCAGACAGGAGATGGCCAAAGTTTGTCAGCAATATAGAATAAAAGAGTTGTAGCTTCAGTCTATTCTACTAGATTGAAGAAAAAGAGTAATATAGATACCATTCAAAGAAACATTAAGTGCTTCAAGCACATTCCCATCTGTGGATCTTGAATTGCTCCCCAGTGGCTGATTTTTTAACTTTTCAGAGTCACAGCCAACCCAGCTCAGATAACTATTAAAGTTTGTTTTCAATTTCATAGCAACCAAGTTCCAATCTTCAATGTGTTCAGAATTAATGATCACTTTGTAAAAGTCCTGGTAAAACTTCCCTTTTGGCATTTTTGCAACACAACTTTGCATTTCCCTAGGGAATTCATCTGAAATACAGATATGCTGAATAGTAAATAAACAAAGTAAAATTAAACTCAAACTGCAGTATTCATAAGTCAGCTACCACAAACTAAGAATATTTTTACATTCTGGCATGGCTTCACTCTCAGTAATCTGACTAGAACCCACTGACTAATTCCATTTTCCATGCTCTGAAAGTGCTATTCAATTGCTAATGAATTCCAATGTCATTATCAGCTAAGGTCTTCAACATTGAACAGAATACAATTTTTTCTGCTTTGATAAAGTCCTTTCACCATTACCAAGCTTACCATATATACTAAATTGAGAGTACTGCTGTCAGCAACCATATGCCTTGATATTATTAACTGTTATTATTAACTGCCCTAAAGGATAATATCAGCTATGTTAAAGAAATGTATTCTTTTACATCACCACCTTATCCTAACATATATTTTTGAAAATTAGCAATTGCCAAAAATTTCAATTCATTGATTGCAATTGTCAGTTAATGATATGGTATCTACCAAATTAGGGAAGTCATTTTCCTTAATATTTCCTTGCTTGTTCTCTGATTTCTAAACTCTTTTCCCTGAGTAAATAGAGATCCAAAGCTTAAACTGTACATGAAGTTTATCACAGTTGTGGAAAAGAAGTGTGCTGTAACGTTATCATGAAAACAGGAAAATATGTACAGAATTTGTTTTCTCTTGCTCATTTTTAGCACATTACAGAATTGAATCATTAAAAACAAAAACATAAACAATTTCCCTGACATTTTCCTGTTTCTATCCAAATTTGGTCAAATTCATTTATTTTTCTCTGATATTTTTGGGCAAAACAAATATTCCTGATTCTTCCCTGATTGCCCTGACTTGGCAGACACTCTGAATGACAATTATATCTATATTCTCTATTGAGGAAAGCAAAAAACACACACACCTAATGATAAGGCATCATAGTATGTTCTGGAAAACATTACAATTGTAACTTCATGATTACAATTATTCTCTTTCCACATGCCAAACAATTCACTTAATAGGCCATTAACTGTCTTCTCAAAGTAGAGGTCACCAAAAAAATCAAATTCCCACATCTCAGTGCTCATTTGAATAAATATGTGCATCTGTGCGCTCTGAGATCTGAAAACAACCTGCAACACAAAATGTGGTCTGAAAGCCTATGGTAGCATGGACAATCATTTCCAATGTACAGGACATGTTTTTCATAGAATTATTAACTAAATGCAAATTGACATTGGCAAGCATATAACCATTTGTTTGTATTTATAACAACACTTTATACTAGCCTATGCAAATGCACAATGAACGATAGCTGTTGCTATAGTAAAAATAAAAGTGTGCTAAACTCTCTGAAATATTTCTGCTATATGTTCACATGAACTGCTAGTAAATTAGCTAATTCATGTTTTGCTCTACATTTTCATATCCATAAGCAATTCCATGAGATTGAGCAAGAAGTTGTGCTGCTTTCAGATTAAGCAACTCAAATAACTTAGATTGAACTCAAAATTGTAAGCAGTATGGCTTGTTTATTTGCATCAAAAGCACTATCTCTACTTAGCAAAGCACCCATGTGGGTTCCAATAGTTCAAATACAGGGTATCTCATCCTGAACTATATTAGACACCACACCAGCATCTAGACACCTGACTGCAGAGATTTATAAACACACATTAAAGTTTTTTGTCTCAAATGATACTGCACACCTGGAAAAGGGCATGAGAGGATACTGAAAAGCATGATAGGGCATAGTATGATTGTTTACTTTGAACTTCATTCTCAATGGCAGAATGCAAATAAGTGGTTTTACTTAAAGTGCTCATTTGACACAAAAAACACATGTGCATACCTGGAATGAGTGCTAATACAGTTTTGCACCTCTTCTAGAAATACAGGATCTACCTTAATAAATTATACATCAATTGATAGTTTTAAGTTGCTCTCTCATATGATACCATATTTGGCAAGGTCGGTGACGAGGTGCAAAACTGCATTAATACCCCTGGAACGTTGCTCGTACATTCTTGAGGTCTCATCAAAAAAGGCCATACCCTGGATTCCAGGCTCGAAAGAGCTATTCGAGTACAAACAAAACATATCTATCTAAGCAGACAAATCATCAAATTTCCTATGAAAAAAGGTCTCCTATGGTATTAAACGATACCTTAGTGTCAGTGCCAATCACTCCACATGCAAATTTTTCCTCGTTTACCCTCAGCTCATGAACCTGCAATCTCAGGCCAGAAAACGTTAATTTCTTTCCAATATACACACAAGAGTCAGTCAGTGACTTTTGCAGTCTCCACATGTCACTTCTGCTAAAATACTGGTCCTTGAAAACAATTTCAACCATGTCAAGTGTGACTTCAGAAGCTTCAATCCGTTTAACATTGACATCAAGATAGGCCCTCAATTGAAAAACTGATGCAACAGTTTGATCAATGCTTATCGTATCTTTCTGTTGAAAATCGGTGCTCAGCTTGTTAACCCGCAATAGCAAACGACTGGATATGTCTTCTGGATGATAAATCTCCACAATGTCTCCAACCTGAAGGCCATTGTAGTCACGAGGGTTGATAATAAGTTCCTCTTCACTGAAATTCCATTGATGAACCATCAACTTAAACTTCATCGTTACGACCTGACAAAGATGGGATCCCGTAAAAGCAGATCTTTTCAACTATAAATATACGCAGGATAACTATCTTTCCAACTGAATGTGAGCATAATATATAACTCGCACGTCTCCACAAAAATTAAATGCTCTTTTTCAGGCATAAGATACCTTTAGCACCCTCAGTTCTTGCTCACTCACAGGCAGCCATCATTGCCTCGTTATGAGATCAAAGTTTTCTAAACTAGGCAAGCCATTTCTTGTCAATGCAGAGCTACTGAACAAAGTTATGTTGTAAAAAATAGGAAGCCATTAGTAACATTTCATTTTCTTCATTTTATTTATCATAAATCCAACAGCAAAAGAAACACAACTATACTCTAAAAATACACTAACATTAAGAAAGAAAAAAGTACTATAATGCATGGACAATAGATTGATTGAGGAGTTAGAGAGCTCCTGGGCTCTCTAAGTAGATAAACTAATCGAGAGAGAGCACTCCTCACAAAATTAAACCAAGAATTAAAAGCCTTAACACCTTTATATCCATTCAGGTACAAAAATCAATAAATTAAGCTTTAAACTTAGATATAAAGGTAGTTATAGAACTAGTTATGGGGATGAGAATAGAAAGGTATTCCATGATTTAGAGCTGAAAAATGCACCGTTTTGAGGGGTGTTCTTTTTAGTAGGATAAATAGATCAGCTGTGGTAGCCTGACGAGTTCCAAACAGAACTTCCAAATAGAAATTCGTAACAGAAGTAAGATTGCGTTATCTGTAGCACAGTTCATAATATGTCTTTATGTTGTCATGGAAATGATTGCTCCACTGTGACCGTAGGGAGCAAATGCCTTTGACAGTTCACTGAAATACTCTCTTATAAGAACCAGTAAATTTAGGGTTCAGGCTGGCTGTTTTTAAATCTTCAAGATGCTGAAGTTAAATTGTTCTTTATTTGTTCTTAAATTAATAGGGTGTACACAATTTAGAAATATGTAGAAAGACAATGTACAAGGCAACAGTGAATGTTTTGATTGGTTTAGAGCCCATTAGGCAAATGTTATATTCGAGATGATTCTCTTGATATCAATGTTTCAAGAGCAAGCATAAGCTACTGCTTTAAAGGTATCAGCCAATTTCTCATTTTCATTAAATTTATTGCTCTTTTTACTGCTGGTGAAATATGCAACATTATAATAACCAATGGAAACTATCAAGTAAAGAGAGATTACTAAAATAAATAAACTATTTAATTTAAACAAAAAGCATGAAAGTTAGCCTTGCAAATATTACACGTGTATGGAGCACCATTCCAAGTTTTGCTTTTCGTTTCAATGTACACTCTCCTTTTTATAACAACCAGTAAAATTAAGGATTCAGGCTGGCTGTTATTAACTTTCCCCAGACTTTGAAGCTGAATTGTTCTTAATTTGTTCTTAAAATTTTGGGGCGTAGGCAATTTAGAAATACACAGAAAGGCAATATACCAGACAACAATGGATGGTTTTGCTTGATTGAGAGTCCGAGATGGTCTCGCTTGCATATCAATGTTTTTATAAGCAATTTAACATAGACCATGTTAGCACAGTAGCTAGTTTCGCTAGGGGCAGCTAATTCATGGAGGTGAAAGAGGAGACAAGACAAGGCTGTTAATTTCACATACTTGTGGAAAGCTCATGCATTGATGTCCAACAAAATATTTTGCGACAGTGCTTCAGCAGCAGGCTTGTTCTTGATTTCTTCTTAATTTTCCATCAAATTTCAGGCTCGTTCTCTTATATATTGGTCTTATAAAAAGAGTGTAGCTAAGCTCTGTGCAGTTTTAATTTCATCACTGACACTATTCCAGGGTAGGTTTGCATTAAATTCCAACTAAATCTTTGTGCTCTAGCTTGT